>JAAEAF010006237.1:0-75651 GCA_011037195.1 Triatoma infestans | reverse complement strand
ATATTTCCTTTCGGAGGAAAGTCTAGAATGTAAAAGGCGGAATAATCTGGAATGGAAAAGAACAGAATAATCCTTAAAAGGGTGTAAGGAGCGTTGACAACATTCCTTCAATTGCCACATTCGCTAGCACTCATGTGGGCGTCCCTAACTTATGTAATCGTAAAACTTATTTATATATATAAGAAATGCAGAAACAAAAAATAACGTATTCACTTGCCAAATAAATCACTATTTGAAATTCAATTTATTTTACAGAAATTTAATTAATTTTCTGTGAAAATTGATTCAATAATTTATGAACTATATGGAGAAAATTGAAACTAAAAGCAGAATAAATATTACGACGAGCTTTTACTCTGCGCAATTTGCATGGAAGCTTTAGTAGTATATTATTTCTTACACATACAAACAGACAAACAAACATAGAATAGAAACAGAACAATATGTTCCAACCAATGATAACACAAAGAGAGAATTAGTGCGTGGGAAAGAGAGAGAGAGAGTGAGTGTGAGAGGGATATGGTAAATAGTATAACCACAGCTATACCGCAATTATGACCAATGTGTTCAAATAGAAACCTAATACAACGATTTATTACAATTGTCTGCTTTCCACTGGGCTTATTAATTAGTTTAGTAATTAAAGTGACGTTATTAAAGTGATATTTGTGCCTGGATGTGTGTGTGTGTGTGTGTGTCTGTGTGTTTTTGTGTGTAATGTAGGTGGTGTGTATGATGTGAGACTGGATTGAGAGAGGCGGTAATGATTGAGCCACAGACAAACAAAACAATGTACAATGGTATTGTCAACATAAAACCTTATTACTAGATCTATAGACTGCATAATAAACATGTTTATTAAAAAAAATATTGTTTTAATTTTAGATCTTTTGTTTTATAATTATTTTACGGTAATCTATGCAGAAAAAGATTCCTAGAAAACAATCGCTAATCCATGACTAACTAGAAGATTTGTTTGGTAACTAGAATTTGTTTGGCCAGCCTTTATTGTGCTTAAGTTTGTGCTGCTAGGTTTCGCAATGAGGATCTTCAGCCAGGTCCAGCTAGGAAGGCTTTCCAATCTTTCATATGGACCAAAAGAAATTGAATGTAGAGAACTCTAGGGTTAAGGGAGGAGTTTAAATCCCTCTTTTTATAGCTTTGTTTTGCAGCCATCCACTTTGTTTCTTACCTGGAGAACTTTATTGCAAGGTCGGCAAAACTTTGGTTTATTACAGTATGGATATCGGGGCTTCCCTTTACAGAAGCAATATGTACTTAGGCCACCAATGGAACCATTATCCCCCTGTACCAATACACACTAACCTTATATCATTGATACCCAAAATGTTCTATATAGACCCCCAGAGGTCTATGTCAACTAGAAACAAAATTGGGGGTCTATGACATGTAAATTGGTGACCTCCATGGTAGTTCTTATCTTAGAATCATGACTACAGTTTTGTCTTTTCATGAATAGAATATTCACATACACAGATTGCTTGATTTTTACCTGAACTATAACAAACAGACCAGACAGTACATAGCAGTTTGGTATACAAACTTATCTATGCAATACTAATATTATCTAAGTGGAGAATTTATAGTGCACTATTTTATTCCATTTACTTCAGCCATAAATTGAATCTAAAATTAATACCATAGTAATTGATTAGTATATCTCATAAAATTGTGTATATAGTAGGCTATTTGCGTTATGGTCGTATCGTACCCACAGGATTTTTACCCATTCATAGGAAGTACTCTACAAGGCTTTTAACAAACTTATTCCTCTTAACATAACCTTCATAATTTATAAAATATCTTTACCTACATGATTCCTCACTTTAATTATCTGGTGAGAAATAATATCGGGTTACTTAACCAGAAATCGCTTTTACTAAAGTAGTCAATTGCAATATTTTCTATTTTATCGTATGGCCCGATTCCCATTAAAAACAAAGACATTTTTTTATTATTGTGCGACAAGGAAGCACTGGAAATAGTGGACAGGCAGGCATCCCGCTTGGATAGCGAGGCAAATCACGATTTTTCCTTTCATTTTATGTTTTATCCTTATTGTTTAATAAACAAGGTTGTTTCTTTAAGTTAATTAATTGTGTCATTACCCTGCTACCCCAAAGTCCTACACTATGTACTATTTAAATAATTTTCTTTTGTCCCACAGATAACTGATATTAAACATGGCCGAATATAAAAAGAAATGTCGACAATTTGAAGTTTGGCTTTACTCCGTCATTATCAAATTCAACAAATGCCTGTTTGCCTTTTATGCAACAAAGTTTTAAGTAATGACGCATCTAAGCTGGAAGATCGTCTGAGAAGATGTCACCCTGATAAAACGGGCAAAGATTTAACATACTTTCAAACACTTAAAGATAAACTTCAGAAGAGATCCATTGTGGACAGAATGTTTGCTTCGACGTCACAAAGTGACAGTGATGGTTTGCGGGCGTCTTAAAATATCTCGTCGCATAAATCCGCATAATATCGGAGAAAAGTTAATTTTACCAGCCATTGAAGAGGTTTTAAAAACTATTTTACACATACCTGCATCTGATATGATTAAGAGAATTCCTTTGAACAACAACACAGTCCAAAGACGTGTTAATGAAATGAGTGTTGATATTGAAAGCTTCCTGTGTAATTATGGGGCAAACAACCCAGTTCTCTATACAGGTGGACGAGTCAATTTTACCTGGTAATGAAGCATTATTATTGGCATATGTTCGTTTTATTATGAATCAAGAAATCCACTAAGAAGTGCTCTTTGCGAGAATTTGACAACCGATACTAAAGCCGAATCAATGTTTAATGATATGAAGGATTTCTTTATAGAAAAAGCAATTCCTTTATCTAATATAATATTAGCAGCTGCTGTAATATTAACAGATGGTGCTGCTGCCATGGTTGGGCGCTATCGTGGATTTATATGCCAATTAAAACAACATGTTAGCAATACCCTGCGTCATCCATCGACAGTATTTAGTTGCTAAAAATTGAGTGGTAGAAATCCACACTACGCTATAAATAATGAATCTTTTTAATTGGTTATTAACGCAGTAAATCGAATCCGAAGCAATGCGTTGAATATACGGTTATTTGCGCAGTTGTGTGAAGAAAATGACAAGAACTTCCATCAATTACTCCTTCATACTGAAGTACGCTGGCTATCGAAATGCAGATGTTTGACAAGATTTTTTGCTCTTTTTGAGATTGTTTTAGAGTTTTTAGATGCTTAAGATCCAATTTTAAACGAAAATTTAAACAAAAGGAAACCAGACATTGCCTATTATACTATATTTTATCATTGTAACTTGCAGCTCACAAGGTGAAAATTTAAATATGATTAAAACAAAGCCTATCATTTCAGCGTTTCTCGTTAAAATCAAGCTAATGAAGCAAAACCAATGTTTTTCGTCTAATGATGGCGCGAATTTTCCTAGTTTCCTAATTTACCACAAATAAACTGTAGGGAAGATGATGTATTAAACTTCGTTCAACATTTAAATGCCCTCTATTTAGATTTTGAAACTAGATTTGATGATTTTTTGACTATGGTAATACAACAATCCATATGGGGACATTGAAGAAACGGATGCCACATCACAAGAGAAACTGATCGGATAAGCACCAACAAAGAACTTAAGTTACAGTTTAGATAGGGATAACAATTGTTCTCGCTTCAAAAAGATATACATGTTACTTATCCCATATTATGGAACATAGGGAGAAAGTTTTCAATTGCTTTTCTATCCTCATAACTAGTGGAAAGGGGTTTCAGTGCGGTTGTCAATCTTCTAACAAGCAAAAAAAACCAGGCTAGACAACTGAGGAGATTTGAGATTATATCTAACTAAATTGATACCAAATGTTCAAAATTTACTATTAAATCATCAGGTTCATCCCTCTCACTGAAAGCATTTATAATTTACTTAGTTGTGTTACGTAACCGACACTACTTTGAACTTGGTTTGTTTAAATTTAAATAATAAATGTATAAAAATAAAGGTATGATTTTAAAGTTCTTCACTTCACTGCCATAAAAATTTAAGTCTTTTAATGTGAATAGCACAACAGCTGTAAAAAACATATTTAATGTTAAAGAAATAGCAAAAATTTAAGATAAGTTAAGCAAGGGGTCTACCCACAACACAAAAATATAGCAAGTGGTCTACGAGACAAAAAAGTTTGGAGACCTTTGTCCTATATCACATTTATAAAACCTAGATCTCCAATTTCCAAGTTAGGCATCAAATTTTCGAAATTATTGTGAGAATAATTCTCACACTCCACAAGAAGGTGAACGGTGGAATACACCCCCTCCCCAGTAGACCTATCCTTAGTTGACAGTGTCCTGTGACCAGTGTAATGTGATAGCAATGTGATAATAAGAAGAAAAAGATATAATTTTTAAATAAATTATAACTAGTGGTTCCAGCCAGCCGCTATCTTCAGGTCAAGAGCCGCGGCAAACAAAAACCCTTTCAAACGAGGGTCATTGCACGGTCAAAGGAACACCGCTAAAGAAAAGCCGCTAAAACCCTTTCAAACAGGGGTCATTATACGGTCAGTGTACAGAAGCCACCTGGCCTATATTCCTTTCATACAAGGGTCAACGAACTCTCAAAAGGCCACCTGGCTACAAACAAGTCTTTGATAATCACCGACTGGCCACCATCTGTCGCCACACTGGTCACTGACCTAACTCACCCTGGTCACCGACCTATTCAAGACTTAGGGTCAACACACTGCAAGAGATGTCTTAGTGTGGCTAGTACTTACACATCTGTCAATATGTGAGTGATACCAATATAAACTTCGCTCCACTGGAGGAGGGGATCAGTTCTACATAAGTTATCAACGAGTTACGTGCCAGATCAGTATCAGATCAGTCTACATCAGTATCACATCAGGATTCAACAGTCAGACAGTGTTCACGTCAGTTCAAGCAGTTTCGCGAGCGCGTCCCTATTCAAGGTTTAAGCATATATTTATTATTATTCATAATCATTTACAGTTGTGCATCTTAGTTACTATTTCAATCACTTTAAATTAATTGTAGTTTTATCTATTTCAAACACTTTAAATTATTGTTAAAATATAGCCTATTTTCGTAAATTCAGAAGCTCGTATTTCGAGTAACAACTCTTAACTAACGTCCACCTTTCTTCACTTCTACTCCCTATTCAAGATATCTGATTCCAATATACCAGGGAAGTGATTCTTGTTAGTCTTCATTCATTTTGCCTAAGAAAATACATTGTTGAAGTGTTTACACAGCACCATGTGGACAAACTCTATATTGCAAAGGAAGCATTTGATTCTAGATTGGCCAGAAATTCCAAATCCAAGCGGTATTCTTCAATAATTTTCGATCTGATGCAGAGGTGTGAATTTAAAAGAGTGACTAGAAAAATTTTACTCAGCAAAACAACGGTTTTAGTCAGTTCGTATGTTCTAGTATTATCCATTCATCAACCAATATACTGCTGCTATTATTAAATAGTATAGTATAATATATGATAAAGTGTAGATACTATTCATCTCATTCGTTGCACGATCACTATTTGCCACAGGAATTGTAAGCCACACACTAAGAAAGTAATTACTTTATTACTTAAAAATCTTTATTCAAAAAAATTTCGGCTCACCGAAAATGAATAAATGAACAATTTAGATTACAAATCAGAAATTTTTTATATACGAACATTCATGTATTTTGAAATTGTTATTAAATATGTAAAAAGAAAAGAAAGAAAAAGAATCTGGTGTGAAACACTCACACAACTTTCTCTTACTCCTGTTATCAAAATTATAATTGACAAAAGTTATAGAATGTGTACCAAATATAACGAAATTTGTCGAAAACTGAAAAAACTGTTCAGTAAAAGCGCACTTCTGGCTTACAAATTTTCTTAAAACTTGGAATTTAGCCATCTATATGTTTCTAATTAATTTTGTTTGGATGACAGAATTGTATAATCAACTATGATACCACTTTAGAGGAAGCTGTATCCCCATCCCTCCCCTAAAAGTGCCCTTAAATGAATTTTCCCAGAAAAATGTTTTAGATAAAAATTATAGATCATTGTAGTTTATATATGTAGTTTCAAGAAAATCGTCGGAGTCATTTTCGGAGAGAAAATCGCGAAAAAGTGAAAAATTATTTAGTAAAGTGGTAAAGTAACGCACTTCCGGTTATCCGATTTTTTTTTTCAAACTCCGAATTTCAACAACATATTTAATTTTAATTAACATTATTTAGATGATAGAATTGTCTAATAAACTGAAATAGCACTTTAGATGAAAACCTAACCCCACCCCCTCCCCAATAAGTGCCCTTAAATGAATTTTTCTAGAGAAATGTTTCAAATAAAAGTTATAGCTGTTAGTATGTGTAGTTGATATAGAAAGTTTGAAGAAAATCGTTGGAGCGATTTTTGAGAAAATTGCAAAAACGTAAAAAAACCAACAAGTAAAGTGGTCCTTCCGGTTGAGGAATTTTAACAGATGACCCACTGTCGGGTCCCATGGTGATACCTAAACGGAATATCAAGTTTGAACTTTCTACGATTTTTCGTTTTTGAGCTATGCTGTTCGCATACATACACAAACACACACACACACACACATAGACACACACACACAGACCATTTGCTAAAAACCACTTTTTTGGACTCAGGGGACCTCAAAACGGATATTTCCGGTGAAAACTCAATATCGAAAATTTGACACGATTACAATACTTCCTCTTAGTAAGAGTAAGAGAAAGTAAAAAGAAATTAAAATTAATAAATTATCATAAATAAATACAATCACATACAAACAAATTATAAAAAAATACAGGAAACATAAACTAAAATTGTTTCAAATAAAGAAAAATACAATATGAAAAGAATAGGGCATCGTTCTGTAACACATTGCCATGGTTTCCACAAAATAATATCCTCAAGGCGATTGCTGTAACAGACCTTTTTATTTTCTTAAGGTTTCTCTATACAATGAAAATTGTGGAATCAAAAATAAATAAACAAGACACGAATGGAATAAACAAACACACAAATTGTTACAATTGGCAACCATACAAGGGAATGTCCATTATTTATATTTTTTTTTTTTTTTTTTGCCGGCAACAGAAGAAGGAAATGAAGGATAATTTTCCACAAAATAGGTGGGAAAATTGAGGGGAAAAAAAAGAACAGAAAGAATGTAAGATATCAAAAATCTTGAGGTTGTTAAAGAATCTTTTCAATTCAAGTTGAGGTGAGAAATAAATTTTATCATAAATTCTGCTCATGGTGACGGTGGAATAAAAAAAAATAAAAAAAACAAAATTTTATAAAAATATACTATTTGTGAAGCACAAAAAGATGTCATCTAAATCTAAAGTGGGTAAAATTCCAGGTAAATCGTGAACAAAGTTTGTAAGTCACACATGAAGTGAAAATAAGCCTCAGATATATAAAAACATTATTTCATTAACTAAAACTTGAAAGTTATACAGATTCCATCCGTATTCAAAGGATCCATTAGAAACTGATCCAACCGCTGTCCTAAAAAAATGATCAAGAAAGTTCTCCAGTATAAGAACAGAGAAATTTTAGTAGATTTTTTTTCAGGAATTAGAAAGAGAGAAGTTACTAAGAAAGAAACAAGATTTGGCCATTGTTGATGAAGCGCATCTTGATAGAATATCTCGCAAGTATCCAACAATCTGCAGAGGTTTCACATAAAAGAGAGTAAAGTCCTAAATTTGACAGTAAGGAGCGCATTCCCATCAACCTAAAAACGTCAACCTAAACAAAGCTTCGCTTGTTCGGAAGTCAAATGTGTATACAGGAAGTAAAAAATTATAAACAATTTAATCTATTTAAATTGTACGACAACGAGACATACAAACTCTCAACCCGAATGCTTCATAGGAAATATTTCCTTCTGGATCTGTATCCATGTATGTCTTAAAATTTTTTCATCTTCGCCACAGTTAAAATCCATTATCTAAAATTCACCTATTAAGAAACTGGCTGTTTAATTTAATACAGGAAAAGCGTTAAATCTACGAGCTATTTTGGAAATTCCGTCTCCATCAATGAGGGAACACAGATTTTCTTTCTCCTTACTTAAAAAAACGAGAACATTAATTTTTCTTTAAAAATGATATTAATTGTAAATTTCCATAAAAGAAAACGCATCTTAATAATAATAATAATAATAAAAAGGCAGCGAGAACAGGTTTTAGTAATTTGAAATACTGTCTAATATCATTCCAGGGGATTAATCATTTTATGAACAAAAAAACTTATCCAACTAACTTCGTAGGTAGTTGAAATAGATGCGCTGAAGTGGTTAGTCACTTTGGCGGCGGCGCTTTGTGTATGTGCGTGTAGTGGGGAGCGGCATTCCTTCATAAATCTGTTGGCAACGAGGGCCGGGAGGCTGTAATAAAAGCCATTCTGTATATATACGTTCAAAAGATTATAGAAAAAAAAAAAAGTCAAGCGACGCTCTTTGCAGAAAAAAATCTCCGTCATAGATGTCTCTCTCTCGCTGTTGGATATGTGCCAAAAATTGGCATACCTAAAATGTCTAGATAATTGTAGAGTTAAAAAATTTAAAAAAATATACGAAGTAAAAATAGGGCTGTTGAGCAGGAAAGCATCCCAGATTCTCTTTCAGGATGAAAAGCAGCTGGAATTAGCTTTAAAGGGCTAGTTCACAACTGCCGTTTGTCATTCAGCCCCTTTTCCCATTCTAAAACAGCGAGAGAACAACTAACAAGGTACAAAGGGGATGAGAGAATGGTGTGCAGGCAATTTGACAACAAACTTCAAGGTTTAATATCCCATTTTAGCACGCAGGAAACAACTGGAAACAGATCCTACAACAAACGTAATAAGCTGGTTGTTCATGTGCATTTGGCTTGACAGATTTTTTGCCAATAAAAAAGTATTTGCAAACAAGTTTTAACATGGAAATGATCAATAAAATTTATTTCTTATTTTCTTATTTTTTTTTGTCTGGTAATGGAACATGTGGAAGGAGAAGAACTCTTCCTCTTTAACGAAGAAGCGGAAGAGAGGGAAGGAGATACAGATGAAAGAAAAGAAATGGTTATGCACACAGAATTAGAGCCGGATACCAGAATTGAACCAGACATTGAGCCGCCCACTATTGAAGATTTTGAAGATGCAATAGGAATGCTAAAGAACAATAGGGCTCCAGGAGAGGATAATCTTACCGCTGAGATTCTTAAGAATGGTGGGGAACGGCTTCACCAAAGATTGTATAACCTAACTTTAAAAATATGGCTGAATAAAGAGATGCCTGAAGACTGGTGCTCAGGCCTAATTTTCCCGATTTTCAAAAAAGGAGATAAGACACAATGTGAAAACTACCGAGGAATAACTCTTCTTAATGTTGTGTATAAAATTATATCGAACCTTATACTACAAAAATTGAAAATCCATTCAGAGAGGATTTTAACGGACTACCCGTGTGGCTTCAGACCCAACAAGGGAACAACTGATCAGATTTTTATATTAAGACAAATATTTGAAAAATGTTATGGACATAATTTAGACGTACACATACTTTTTATAGATTTCAAACAAGCGTTCGACCGAATAAACAGAAATCAACTTTTTAAAGCTTTACGACATTATGATGTACCGTTTAAATTAATTAATTTAATTAAAATGACAATGTCTAATTCACGTGCCAAAGTGCTAGTTAATAGTCAAATAAGTGGTACTTTCCAATTTAACTCAGGAAAGACAGGGGGACGCCCTATCTGCAGTCTTGTTTAATTTGGCTCTGCATAAAGCGATCGGAAGAATTGTTCCAAGCGGTACCCTAGCGACTCGCACAAACCAGATACTGGGTTATGCTGATGATATCGCGATACTGGGAAGAAATAAAAACGCTATAACGGAACTTTTAAATGAGCTGGTGCCAGAATGTGAAAAGGTCGGTCTGACAATTAATGACCAAAAAACTAAGTATATGGTAGTCTCTAATTCCGAAGTAAGAAAAGGGCCAAATTATTACATGTATAACAACCACATCTTTGAAACAGTTAGTCAGTTTAAATACCTTGGAGTTCAAATTAATAGTGACAATAGGATTAGTCCAGAGATAAAAAACAGAATAACGGCTGGAAACAGAACGTATTACGGCCTGCTAAAGCTATTACGATCGAAACTCTTGGCTAAAATTACTAAAGTCAAAATGTACAAGTCCTTAATCAGACCATTTGTTAGCTACGGAGCTGAAACCTGGACGCTTAAACAAGCCGACCAGCAAGCCCTAGGGACTTTTGAAAGGAAAATAATGAGGAAAATCTTCGGTCCAATATGCGTACAAGGGGAATGGAGAATAAGGACAAACAAGGAAATAAGCGAACTAATGAATCAAGAAAATATAGTAAGATTCATAAAAGCAAGGAGGATAAGCTGGCTTGGACATGTGGAAAGACTTCCCGTAAACTCTGCCACATAAAAGATAATGAAGGAGGATTTTCCCGGTAAAACGAAAAGGGGAAGACCGAGGAAAGATTGGCGAGGTGATGTGGAGATTGACCTGAGAACGATGGGCGTGAGAGATTGGTATGAAGGGATGCAGGATAGAGAGAAATGGAGAAGGATTGTGTGGGAGGCCAGGGTCCACTCAGGACTGTAGCGCCAGAAAAGAAGAAGAAGAATGGAACATGTGATAATTATTAAAGAAAAAGTAAAGAGTGGAAGGACAGCTATTTGCATGAAAAAGCTTATTCACTTCTGTAGAGATAAGAAATGACGACATCATGAAGTACGCTGGTGGGATCCGAGATATAATGACGAAAATCGGAGAAATATCTTTGTTTTGGTATCGTTATTTGCAGACGATCTTGCTTAATAGGTCTTCTGAATTGGAGCCCTCAGGCGAAGGTAAGAAAAACTACGAGAATAATGTGACTGGAGGCTGCGATTGGATTGACAGTAAATACTGGAGCGAGAAGATCGGTGAAGGTTACGTCTGGATAAGTATAAATAAAACGCCAGTTACAGTCTAAAGCCTAGAAACCGGCAGTCGAACTCAATACCTCTATAACATCAATAATCGATCTCAGTGAGCTCGATTTTCTTATATTCACAATTTTGATAAATTTTCTTGGAACTTTAAATTTTTGCTAATCTTTCGGTTGTCTTAATATTGCAGATGATGACAGTAATAGGAAACCGTATTTGTAGGTTTGTTTTAAGGTCATAAGAAGCCATCTGAATATGGCCCCAAGCTGTGGCTGTAGATTAATCCTCAGCATAATTTTAATGGCAGTCTAGATTTAAGAATAATGCCAGAGGTTCCCCCAGGAACCCCCAAAATCATATTTCTGAAAAATATTTCAGATGAAGTTATATTATTTATATCTAAGCAATTTGCAATCCATATACAACAGAAACATATTCTATAAAATCAAACATATTTCAATTCAATTCATTAAACTGTGGCTCATTAAACTGCGGCTAATATAGGATATTGTGGCCTCCATCAATACTTCCCGATCTGTAATGTTTAGATGCTGCAGATCCTCCTCCACATTGTATATATCCAACACGGCCTAGATCGCCCCCTCGGTCACCGGTGTGACCTTCTAGTGCTCTACGTAGTGCTTTCCTGTCTTCCATCCAATACACAAATCGCAGACAACGCAACCTATAGTTCTCTTAACTTCGCGTTATTTCAGCATCTCCAATTTCCAATTTGGCACTCTGGTCCATATATCGCCTTCAGCACCTTCCTCTCCTACTTGCCTCCGAGCTGTACGTCACAATCGGTTTTAGGACTGTCTTATAAATTAATAACTTTGTCTGCCTTGACAGGGATCTGTTTTGGAACAACCGCCTCAACGCTCCCAGACACATTTTTTCGGCCTCGATTCGATTATCAATATATAGGCATACCTTATTATTACGACTGAAGGTAGCTCCTAGGTACTTGAATTCTGTCACTATCTCCAACTGTTGCTGGTCCGCGGATTGTCCCTTAATAGCTTCGCACCAAAGATCCCAAGATTCGTGACCTATTAATTCGTCTTCCACACATTTATCTGAAGAAAATAACTCGCAGCTCTTTCTTCTATCTCCACAGAAGCCTACTCAAGTGCTGTGTGCGGCACCGCTGCAGTAGCCACATCAATCAAACTTCAGGTTAACCAAATTTTCTTCAAATTTCGGAACTCAGGCAATAATTTTAAAGTAGTTTAATAGCATATATATGGGAGAACTATATATTGTAATGATTTGGACCTTTACAAAAAAGATTACAGTTGCAACTTTCTTCTCCTCCACAAAGAATCCTTCAAAAATAAATTTTTCTTTGAAAATCAAGAAACATTGTCGGAATCATTTTTTTTTTTTTTTTAATTAGAATATAAATTTTTTTCAATTAGAACACCCCGCGATTTTTGTCTTTTTTAAATATTGTTAAAGATCCGTCCGCTACAGCGGAAATCATAAAATATGTATTTCCGAGCTGAAGACTTCAAATGGAAAAATTTGTTGACGATCCCAATACTCCTTTACTTGCAGCAGTAAGTGAAAGGAAACAGGAAATAAGATATTTTGTATTTATTTACATAAAAGCAAATACTTATTTTGGGCAATTAATATTTCATTTTTAACTGATTAAATAATAATATGGTAAATTAAACTGGAATTTTGCCTGGAAAAACTTGTGTATTTAAATTCCAGAGAGTTTCAACATGTCAAACAAACTTTTCAGAAAACACTTTTGATTATTCTAAAAGTTTGGACAACTCTACTAAATCTGGTAAGAAAAATGTCACTTAGACAATGAAGTTAGTTCTGGTAGAGATCTCTCTATATTTATTTTGTACAGAAATAGTCGAGGAAATATTTAGAAATAAAAAATATAAATAAAAATAATTTGGTGTGAAGCATTCACACGGCTTTCTCTTCATTATAATTAATTTTATTCTATTAGATAATTTTTTTTAAACCTGCAATTTTTATATCATTCTAATTGTTCTTTCCCTACAGTTGAACAAAGTTGGAGGAGATTTTATATACTTGTTTGTCTGATATAGATTACACTGTACGGTAGCGCCGTCTACCTCAACATCTTAGAAAAACTTGTAAGTTAAACTTCAAAATAGAGGCCCCCCACTTTTTTCCATCTCAGAATGATGAATTAATTTCACAATATGTCACAATACAATTAAAAAAAAAAAAAAAATCATCAATTAAAGCGGTACTAGTATAATTATAAATTTTAAGAAACTAAAAAAAAAATTCCATCAATAAAACTAAGTTTGGATGGAACCCACAGACGAGGATAAGGAGAGCTATAATCAACTATAATAATTTGAGGATTTGATGACCGGTTGGGCACTGCTTCCCGATTGGCTGACAATAAATACTGGAACGAGAAGAACGGTGAAAGGAACCAATTGGTTACGCCTGTATAGATATAAATACAGTTATGTGTAAGTCCAAAGTCTAGAAACCGGTATTCGAACTCATTACCGAATTACCAAATTTGAAACCTTTTATAACAAAGTATTATTTACAATTCAGATTTTTTCTCCTATCAATCATAACCTGGAAAATGTGGAAATAGTTTTTATGCAAGACAATCATTTTTGTTTACACGAATTATCAGCTGATTTTAAACAAAGAAAATTAAATGAAAAACCTAGTTTTATGTAACAATAAAATAAACGCTGTGAAAAATTTGAGGTAAAAGTGTGCAAGTTGTAAGTACGAAGCAGGTAGAATGGGAGAGAAACCAATACATCAACAGTATACTTTATTCTCCCCAGTGAGAAAGTATACATCATCCAGTTTCCCCAGTTTTTCAATGTCCAGTGCATTACCGTTCTTCTAAAGACCGGCTGACAGAGGATGAATGAGCTGGTATGGTCAATAAGGGAACATCTCTCCCTCTTACTGCCATTGTAGTTGGAAAATGGCTAGAGTATTTTTCACAATATAAACCAGACCAATGTGTGAAAATTAAAAGAAATGGTTACTGGTAAAACTTCTGTTTGGTTTTTCTATTTGATTGATATTGAAGTTTTCCTTTCTCGAAGAATTATAATTAACGTGCAATCCGTCTCTTAATTATCACCTATTATAGTGAATTACACTCTGATATAATATTTTGGTTTTGCTTTCATTCTTACTTTCGTTATTGCTGTAAGTGCAGGTAATGTATTCGTGACGGATTACAAAAATAAAATCACAATCAGAGACGGCGATTTGCCATCTGGCGATGTACAAGCCATAACAGCATCGATTTTGTTTTATTTTAATCTTAGTCGGGATCTTGATTAGTGGCCGCTTGCAGAGGATGTAGTTAGTACAGCTATCCGCAGTATCACCATTTTAAGAGTCTACATCACCTAGAAAGCCGACAAAACAACCAGTCTACTACAACTACACTCAGTCATGCCATGTCCAACTCTCATCTTTGCAGGAAGTTCGGAAATGATATTTTGTCCGACTACCATCCGGGACTCCAATAGGAAGATTTTCATCAAAATTCTTCTGCTGAAAGTGCTATTTTGCTGAATGGATTTTTCACGTTTTTTACGATTTTCTCGAAAATTAGTCTCGACGATTTTCATTAAACTGTGAGCATCTGCTAAAATGGATCTATTGCATAATATCCAAGTCGTCCGCAAATTCAAACTTTTGTGGTAATATGTACCCAATATTGTTAAGAATTAAATTACATGTTTGAGGAAAATCGGTTGACCGGGATATGAAACTTGATGGAACAGTATACTTCTTCAGTTTTATGCAATTTTCTCCCTACGGACACCAACAGGTTTCCTTAAACTTGGTAAAGCAACTTAAAACATAATAAGTTGGTAACCAGCGTAAAAATCATAAGTTCGAAGAAAGTTTGTCAATTTTACGTATGTAATGTTCGCTGCAGATTAGTTAAAGTGAAGTATCCTAAGTAGAGGCTTATTGTGCCTAACCCAATTGGTGATAAAACCTTCATGAGAAATATTCCCACTTCAAGAGGTTGAGGGCTTTCCCACCAACCAGTTCTTTTTGCGCTATCATCTCCTCTGGTCTCACTTTGCCAAAGATCTCATAGCGCAATTTGGCGATTGCAACGCTATCAAACAGCAAATGTGAGACTCCTCCTCCTCTTGACATAATCTATACAGAGGTTCCGAGTTAATTAACCCCATCTTGTGTAAATGTCCCTTGAACCTATATTGCCCTATGAATAGACCTGGTACCAAATTAATCTACTTCCCTTCCTATGCAAATGGTCTCTTTGGTTATACGTTTACACAGTTTAGGCCTAATCAACTTGCTGTGTTTAGCGCCTGGACATGCTTTCCATATTGTGTGGTGAAGACCAAGTCGTGTGAATGTTTCAAACTGGATTTCCCTTACTCCTCGTAAGGGGAAGTATTGTAATCGTTCCAAAAATTTTCACCGGAAATACATGCTTTTAGAAGACACGGCGAACGACACGACTACTTCTTCACACACTTCTATACGGAGCACGGGTGTTTCACCGCATACCTGTGTAGGGTGGGGAACTTGGTAACTCGACATGCCCGGCATCCACCAGAGATGATGCCTGTCGCACCTGTTTTGAGTGTGACAGGTGGGCATGGGAGTGGAGAAGGCTGGAGACCAAAATCAGCCGCGTTACCTCGAATACGGAAACGGTAGATATCATGCTCACCGGCAAAGGCAGTGGGGCAAGTTTGCCATCATTGTTCGGACGGTTCTGCGGATAAGGAGAATCGAGATAGATCGACATCTAGGCCCCCCCGGAGAATGGGACCTATTTAGAATTGGAAGAGCCTGACTGGGCGCTTATGAAGTACCACCCTGAAGTAGTACATAATGCGGTTCCAGGTCGGCAAAAGCCTGTGAAGGAGGTGAGGTTTTTTAGTGTGTGCGCCCCATACGCAAATGCGTTGAGGCATTTTCCACCTCAAAATAGAAAATAAATAAAAAACAAATACCAGTTCAGAACAGTGTATGGTTTTAAGATTCATATATTGATATACATTGAAACAGTTATTATAATTCCAAATTTGAAGAAAATCGTAACAAATCTCATTATATTGTGTTCATTTTAGATAAACAGTTCTTCCTCCTGTTTACCTATTCAACACACCTATCCCTCCCGCAGACCGCGTTCGTTATCTTGGTATGTACCTAGAGAAGCGACTAACCTGGAACCCACATATCAGAATTAAACGGACTTCCCTCAACAACCATTTCAGGCTACTTGCTAGACTCCTTGACAAGCGCTCCGAACTCACTCTACAGAATAAAATACGACTCTATACTTCACTACTTGCACCTATCTGGGTATGCACTAGAACACTAAGGAACCACAAAACGTACCACCCTCCACAGAATATAAACGCTGCAGACCGAAATATTCCGGCGCATAGTCGATGCTCCTTATTAAGTTTCCAACCATACAATCCACACAGATGTGATGATTCCTTTTGTCCAAGATTTAGCAAAGCTCTGGTACAAGAAATTCCACAACAGGCTTTCCCTTTCTTGCCAATCCTCTCGCCTAAACTCTTTCCTTTACCATACTTCCAGGCAATCCTGCATGGCGATTGTGACGTCGTTGGCCTCGCGTCTTTCTTGGCAACTAATGGTAGTTGTCACTGGATAACTATCATTCATAACCATCACGTCATTGTTTATATCTCCTCTTAGCCAATTTAGTTGTTGCATATTTATTTATGTAGTTGTAAATATTCAAAAAAAAAAAACAAAAAAAGAAGAAGAAAATCGATTAAACGAAACTACCATTTCAAGAACAGGTTTTTCGAGTTTGGGTTTTTTCCGGGGTGGGGTGGTGGTGTTCTCGAAAACGGTCACAACGATTTTCCTTAAACTGCACAATTATTATTAGTAAGGTTTTCCCGCGGCTTCTGGGGACCCCCTGAATTAGGTTAAAAAATTTAAACTTCCGCTGTAAGGTTTAGTAGTGAGACAGAACACTACCATAGCAGTTAACATTGGTTAACTTCTACCATCCTTTTTTAATGACCAAGACCATTTACAAACATTTGTTGTAAACTTAACAATAAAGAAAATTTTTCTTGTATTATTGCAATAAAGGAAATCACGTGTGTTTTTAAAACAGAATTACTTTTTTTTTCTTATAACTAATTTGTTGCAAAAAATTATAGTGAATTTCAAAATTACTTGGAAAATATACTGTTACTTTGGGACTAAGTACCGAGTACTAGAATTTTCATTTTCTCTCTCTGTCTTTCTAATGCCAGCAATACTAAAGAGTAGTTTTTCTTTTTCATTCTTTCAAATGAATAGAAACAAATAACGTTTGACTTTGTAAGAAAGGAAATGAAAGAAGAATGTAAATCGTCCTTAAGTGGTAATATATCAAGAATGGTAAAGATTTCTAGTGCAAACCACAGAATTGAAAGTGAAGTAGCAGAAAAAAAAGGAAATGGAGGTTTAAAATAAAGAAAATGTAAAAAAATAAAAAGAGCGTACAGTGGTAGAGAGTGTCAGAAGAAGAATAAAAAGGGAAAAGGAACAACTTACATTTGCAATATCTTTTCCTTCTGTTTTCTTTTTTTCCTTTTTTTTCCATTCTCTGGAATAATGACACACACAGAGTTAGTGGTATTTGCAGAAAATTATTGATGTGTAGATTTGATGTGGTTGCTATGTGACATGTTGGAATGATATGTACATTTCATTACGACAAGTCACACACATGTATATATATATATATATAATATAAACGTGTCACAAACACTTATGTATATAGTTTTTCTCTGTTTTTCTTTTTATATATATGTTTATACATTAGAAAATGAAAAAAAAAAAAAGTTAGAAAATGAATAGAGCGTGTTGCTTTTTTTCTAGATGTTTTCTTCTCTTTTCTTTTAATAATAGCACAGCTTCATGGTTTTTTTTTTCCAAAGGTCACGAGGAGAAAAAAAAAAATCATTATTTAGAAGGATTAAACTCTTCTTTTCTTTTTTTTTTTAACAAAACATGGAATTTAAAGAAAATACAAAAGAAAGAGACAGAAGATTTTCTTGCTTGCAGGATTTTATCCTACCCCTGTTTTTCGTCCGTTCAGTAAGACTCTGGGACTAAGAATGGAGAAAACACAGCAGTGTGATCCCAGAATGAAAACAAAACTAAGAGTCTAAGTAGAAAGAATAAGAAATAAGAAGAAAAAAAAAAAGGAAAAAAGAAAAGCTAAACCAAGAGGAATAAGAATGTAAGGAAAAACTCTTAAGGATTTTCCTAGTTGCGAACGTGGTAGGCAGTTGAAAATGAGTTAGTACACCGTTTGCAATCTCATTCTTCTCTAGTTTACCTCTTATTTAACAAAACAAGGTGGTGCGAGGGTAGGAGTGAGAGAGAGAGAGAGAGAGAAAGAGAGTAAAAAAGTTAATGGGAAGAAGAAAAGCCCCTTTGCAAAAGAGCGTGACTGAAACAAGTGAATGGTGTAATTAACGGTATGGCATTGATTAGAATGTTGATATGTGTTTCTTCTTTTATTTATTTTGTATCTCAATTTTCCCAAGCAAGTTTCTAATTTTTTTTTAAGCAAACCAAGGGCAGTTCTCGAGCATGTGCTTAAATCTCTATGGTGGTACGGCTGTGCTTAATTAACAAAACATGAAATAGGTGGTGACAGACTGATATAAAAATGCATTAAGATTGGTCAAGCAAGTATGAACATATATACTCTACTTTCCCACTACATTGAAGTCCAAAAAAAATAACTGTTATGAAACACTCACACAACTTTCTCTTTCTGCAATTTACGTAGTTATAATTGACGAACTTTCATCAAACCTTGCCTCACAGCCTGCGGTAAGGAAGGCTTTGATTTAATTGCAAGTAGAAGAAAAAGAAAAGAGAGAGTGAGAGAGAAATAAAAGGTGGCCAGTGGTTAATTTGCTACGGCCTACTGCTTGGGATCGTGCAGCATGATCTCCGGAATGATTCTACTTGGGTGCAAGATAATGGCTTGTGGCATTTTTGCCACAAGTTCTTTTCGCACTTTTGAGCCTGTTTAATCCTACACTCAGAGACCTTGGTATTCCCACACTGGAGATCACTAATGGTACGATTTCGACCCTTTCATATGGATGAATTCTCAGCGACTAGAGGCCAATACTTTGCCAGCTTTTCATTTTCTGCCTTGGCAAGATTGGCAGTATCTGGGAGGATAATATCTACCATAAATACTTGTCGTGTGTGCTCATCGAACCACACTATATCCGGTCTAGTACCGGCAACTGTGTGGTCCGTGAGCACAATTCTGTCCCATTATAATCTGTGTCTACTGCCCTGTAGGACAAGATAGGGATCATATTTATAGGAGGACCACCAATTCCGTGGCCAATCCCCGTTCATGGGCTAATTCTGCATGTACTATTTTAGCCACATTGGTGTGGCAGGTGGAGATAGTCCTTTTGCGCTACTACTGGGCATGCAGACAGAATATGATGCACTGATTTCCGGGGTTAGTATTATTATTTTATTTATTATTAGAAATTTAAATTTCTACCTACACCCTAATAAAACTTTATAAGATGAGATGTTGCAAAATTGAAGCTTAAAATTATAAAAATTAATTATCGAAACCACCAGAGTTACATTCACATTACACACACACACACAGAAAATTATGGTAACGAATGATAATATTAAAATAAAAATCACGAATAACATTAAAAAAATAATTCTAATGAGAAGCATGAACTTGGTGCTTTACTATCAACTTAATAACAAAGCTCTGTGTCTTTGTCAGCAGCATTCTTAAATCATTGCAATTAGTTATTTGCAATCTTTCTTTTTTTTTTTCAGTATTCAAGAAACAATTTAAATTCAAATTAGGCAATACAGCATCACATAACATTTACATAAAACTTAAAATATAACGTTACAGATCCCCCAGAAACCTGTTAAATTCAATTTCACCAGCAAAAAAAGTTTCAAATAGAAGTGAAAAGGCTGATATCAGTTACTGAGAAAAATTGCAAAAACAGGAGCGACAAAATCTTTCAGTTAAGTCGTCCATTGCTTTGATTTTTGGCTGACGAAGTTTGACTGGAATTGTTTTCTTAATATGATGGTATACATAAAGGAATGATCAAATTTGAGCTTCCAGTGTACTCTTCTGTGTTGCTTACGAGCTATTTTCTTTGCAAATGTGTTCAATCCATGATTGCGATATTATTTCTTTCAGAAGTAAGTGAAAATAAAAACGCAATAATATTTTATTTTCCACATCTCCTCCAGGTGAGACAAGTAAGAGTTGCCACGCCGATAGCATTCTATTCATTTTATAAAAAAAAGAAAAAAAAAGGAAAAAGTAGAAGTTATAACCAGTAAGTTATAATTTAAAAAGTGCGACTAAATTTTCACCCGTGTCACGTAGGTTGGGCCAAGGAGTGATCCCGACGCTGTACCAACGAAAACCAGAGCGCGCGCACTTCACCTTTCTCCGGCAACAAGGCCCCCTACCTATCTGAGATGGAAACTTTTGAAAGCATTTTTACTTCATCGCCTTTCAAAGAAAAAATGAAAAAAAAGGAGAAAAGTGGTTGATTTTTCTTTTTTCTTTTCATTTTTTATTTATTTATTTTTGAATATTAAATGAGGTTAGAAGAAAAAAAAAAAAATGAATGAATGACAAAATAACTCCACTCAATAGAGTTTCATGTCTTATTGTTATCCCAATGTCGGGGTTGATTAAATTATTTTTAGAATTCTCTCTGCACAGAATAAAAGAAATTTATCTCAAGGTACCTACACTGTCTTCTTACAAACTGCAAGAAAAGGTACTTAACTACCTAGTTTCGCTGGTATTACGTATAATAGGTTTCATCACTGTAGATTTCTGGTTTTCGAGCAAATAGTAGCAACTATCACAGTAGATATATCTAAAATTCAAAGCATAAACCAGCTAAAAGAAGCCTAATGCAATATATGCAAAATGTAGTTTTTATACCAAACCACAGACACGATCTCAATCACGAAGAACCTAGTGGTTTGCATGATAATGGCCACGGAAGCCTATAAGATCTTATGATTGTTTTTAAGTTTGTATACAGTAGTTTAGTTAAATGACTGACTTCCTTTTCGCTTTTTTGGACTTCCTACAGTAATTCGGTACCTAAAAATTCCTTTTAAAGGAGCAGATTTCCGCAATCATTTGTTGGGAAATTAACAATGGCACGCCACTGTCGCCCATAATTTTGATTACAGAAATAAATCATGGTAACAAAGAAATAACACTATTTTTGTCGATTTAAATGTCAAAGCAGATTCGAAACAGAATACCATCCGCACTTGTTGTCCTAAGCTGATGTCCTTATGCAAAAAAATGTAGGATGATAATAAAGGGAAAAGCTATAAAGCCAAAGTCCACTAGACCTTGAAGATTAATTGTTTATACACAGAAGACCGTCGTCTGTAATGTGTACAATGTGTAATTATTAGTGATGAGTGTGTGTGTGTGACAGTGAGCTAGTTTACCTATAGGTTCACTCAACCCAAGTACGTTGCACCCATCAACTACTTCAGCATGTTTTATGTGCCGTGGGTGAAAGTTGAAGGTGTAATTGTTAAGTGTTGTTGTGTTATTAAGGTGCGATATCCGCAAGGATCCTAACAAAATCTCTGAAGAAGTGGAATATCCATCTTCCCCTACCTAAAAGTATGTGAGAAAATAGGATTCAAATCGTTGAAGCCAAGGATGTTATAACGGCATCTTGAACTTAGCCGACAAAGGTTCCACGAATTGGAAACTTAGATTCTAAGTACTAAATACTAGATATAGTGTTTTTCCTACTTCGTTTATCTATGAGAGAAGACTGACAATCATCTGCTTCTGTACAACCCAGCATCATCGACCGATTATTGACATTCGCCAACCAACCGGTTGTTTTGATAAACAGTGCTAGATAGTCGATTATTACAAAGCAAAGTCAAGACATTCACTAAAGTTTCTGTTTTAGTTAACTTCCGTCATCACAGCCGACTAATCTTACATCCTGTTGATGGATAAATGAAAAAAATCCATCCAATATTATGATGTTGCTCAATTAATATTATTAATGATGTGTGTATTTGTTACAAAAATTATATAAAACATATTAACCCATGGATTGTCTCCAGTTAAACAATGAAATTAATTAATAATATAAAACAGTTTACATAATTACCTATTGTAAAAATTTGTGTTAAAATTGAAGAAAATACCAGTAAGAAACTACAATTCCTTGTGTATAATAAAAAAAAAACCCTAACTGTTAAAATTAGTGAACACAATTTTGCTTAAATTGATTGAATTTTCTGAATAACAAAGTAGGGAAAATTATGTTGTAATAACAATAATATACTTAAAAATCTTTCCAAGTTATTAAGTATGTAGTGAAAATTTCCACGCCATTCTCTATGATAATGGCGGGAAAAGAGAAAGAGAAACAGTGAACGAGTGAAAGAGAAAGACGGAGTTTTGGTCATAATATAATTATTGCATAATTGAATAAACACGCAGAATAATAGCCAGGCCTGGAAGAACACCAAGAAGAAGAAGAAGAAGCAGCAGTTACGATGAACGTAGCGACTATTCTGTGACGATGGTAAATAGCGTTAACGGAGGTTCACTTCCTGACTCGCTAATCTGGGTTATATCTTAGAAAAGCTTACAAGTTAGTGGAGGTAGGTGGGTTGAAAGACTGTGACGTCACGTACTGGGCGTTATTTCTTGATGAGTATTAATTGGGTTGTAAATGGAAGGATTGTGAATTGGATATAAATAACAAGTTGTAAAAGAAATAATAAAATTATATATATAGATATATATATATAAATTATGTATATTATATATATATATATAATTATATACTCAATGTTTCAAGTGGGAGGGGGAGAAATTTTTCTTCTTTTTATTATCGATAAATAAATAAATATATATATATATAGAAAAAATAAAACGTCCAAGGACCCTACAGTTATCGGGAATCTGAATGAGACCCGGTTAGTGATAGTTTTCGCTTTTCTGGTTGTTTTAAGTTTTGAAATCATCGAAAAACAACTCAGGGAAAATTTCATGATAAATTGAGCGACACAAAATCACAAAATGATGCAAAAATAAAAGGCCTATTTTTTTTACTTTCTTTTACTTCCAATAAGAGGAAGTATTGTAATCGTATCTAATTCTTGATATCAACTTTTCACCGGAAATACACATTTTGAAAGGTTCTCTGAGTTCAAAAAAGTGATTTTTAGAAACTGGTGTGTGTGCGTGCGAACAACATAGCTCAAAACCGAAAAATCGCAGGAAGCTCAAACTTGATATTCTGTTTTGTTACTATCACGAAGATTTCGGGCAAAATCAGCCATACCGGAAGTGGAATACAACCAAGTACTAATTACTTTTATTAAAAACATTTCCAAGGAAAAATCCTTTTTAGGGGGTTTTATGAATTATGCAATGCTTTGCGCTTTTCTTGTGGACTACAGTCTAAACACATTCTGTTTCAACCAGCCAACAGTACTTGTCAACATGTATCCCACAATCTTTATATTTATGTCTGGGTAATTGACTGAAAATAATTACATTAGCTGCAGCAAAGTCCTGTGTTGCTCAACAGAAGTTTCTTTTACTGAGTAAATCTTGACAGCAATGTCATTTTATTGAATGCAAACATACTTTTATGAAAGAGTAGGAGGCTTAATATTTTTTTTATTTTATTTGTAATGGAATCGTTTGATGTGATTCCTGATGTAGTAGATGTCTTGAAGAGGGCGGAAGTTAGTTGAGAGATTTGGAAAGTTAGTGCTCGAATTATTAATACGGATTTTATAAAAATAAACTGTATTTTAACAATAATTTTAACGTATAAATGGTAACTAATAACTAGCAAAATACTAGGGTTTAAATAGAAAATAAATAAGTAATAAATTAGAATGATAAAATAAACGAACTAAGATGCACTACTAAAAGATAATAAGTTTAAATAAAATTGTGTATAGTCGCGTAAACTGCTGCTCGTGTATATGGACGTGCTCGTATCGTCGTAAAAGATATAATGATACTCTCGTTGTTTATGATAGAGTTTATATATCGGTGTTGGCCACACTCACACCAAGACATCTGTCCTAGTGTGCGACCTTGTGTGACCTTCGTAGTTTGCTGACCTTATTTAGGTCAGTGGCCAACCTTATCGGTGCTTGCTTTGATGTAAAGTATTGAAAAGGGCTTTGTTGTTTGTTTGGCCGTCATTGTCTTGAAGACGGCGGCCTGCTAGGTCGCTGGTTATAAATTGCTCTTTTATTACTGCCATCCTTTGTTAAGATAGCAGCTGGCTGGAACCACTTTGATATTGGTATGACTTTCCATGTCATTACATATTTAATTGTTTGTAAACTTTGAAAGAAGTTGACCTACTTTACAAAACCATCTTCTTTAGTTTCATTCCTGTTCTACTAAGTAGACGATCTCTGTGCCAAAACAGGTTATACGGTCAGTGTTGGCTAAATCTTGGGTGGAATGGGTGCCGCCCTACCCAGTACCCTAATTGAAAAAGCAGGCATAAAATTCGCCCTTCTCAAATCCCCCAATCACCAATCACAATGCCAGATTCTACAATAATATTTATACGTGAATTACTTCCATTTCCCTCTTCATCTCTTGCCCACTTTCAACACCCTCTTTCTTATATTGTCCCAATAAATAATAGGTTAGTAATTAATGAAGGCCGAAAGAGTTTGGTGAGTATTATGATTATAGTTATGTGAGTATAATGAGTAGGGTTTTGAAGTTTAGTTTTACAAAGAAAGAGATTGATCTAGTTGGATGTAAATGATGTGCGTATGCACTTTCTGTGCGCTTAAACTTACATCTCTCTCTCTCACTCTCTCTCTTTCCCACAATAATAGATGATTCATAGACTCCCCTATACAAGGCTAACAGACTAACACAGCCAGAATTCAAAAGATTCAACCACGACGATGCTTTTGTATATATACATGATCATCATAATGATTGTGAAAATGGTAGAATCAGGCTTCCTTTAGTATTCTGCCTCCTCCCTTTTCACTGCAAAATGATCAGTGGGTGAATGTGAAAGGCGAAGTAAGGAAACAGTACAGGGTGTGGAATATTTTGAAAAGGGAATTTACATCCACCTCCCAAAACCTCTTGTTGTTATATATAAATAGCAGAACTGGAACTTGGGGGGCGGTATCAACTGTGATGTGGGTGGCAAGTGGGCGAAATACTTTGCTGGTTGTCCCACTGCCGACTAAGTTCAGTATGCATTCAACCTGTGTTCGGTTATCTACACGAAGTGTAAGTAGTATTTGGTTTTTATTTACTAAAAAAAAATTACGAATTCCAAAATAACATTTTATTGCATTAATTTTTTATTTACATATTAATATCATTATTTTATTTAATTTTTGGTTGGAAAATAAAATTTTTATAACATTTTAAAAATCAAAACATTTTCTGGTTTCTTTGTTAATAAAAAGAAATATATATATATAATCCAATATTTGAAGCATAATTTATAAAGGAAAACAACAAAATAAAATTATGATTTCCCAAGTTTTTCCTATATTTTCTTTACAATCTACACACATGTTTTATCAAACCACTTGTACGTTAGCAACATGGAAGGTTATTATCAATGTCTAGAACTCTTGGGAGATACTAAACATTTTTTTGTCTTCAAAATTGTATCTTGACAATCTCTTGGGGTAGAATTATTTACTGTTGCACTCACTTTAAATTACTTAAAAATATTATATGAAATACGTATCTAACTGCAACTATATGTGCAATACTTCAATACTTTCTTATACTAGGGAAGTAAAAGAAAATAAACATGAAGAATTTATTCACACGTAAATATATAAAATGTAAATTCTAGTTAATTCATAATGTTGAATAAGTGTAAATATTTAATATCTCCTTTCTATAGTTTATTAATAATAATAATAATAATAATGTTAATTAGTTAAAATAATTTTGTGTTACTTATTAAATGGTTGTGATATTAATTAAATATTGTATTTTAATTAGTTATGAATGCTTTTGCAATTCTAAATATTATATAATTAATCAAAATAATGCATACTAAGAGAAACAAAATTATTACAATAATAATAAAGTAAATACATGTAAAACTAATTAAATAAAAATTGTCAGATAAAAAAAAAACTAATAATATGCACCAATGCATATAAATTGCATTATAAAATCTGGTGTAAAATATTCAATTTCTCTATTGCACTTATTACAATTATAATAAACTTTTTTTTAAATTGCACTTCCGGTTAATTTGCATTATTTTTCTTCAAATTTCCGAATTTTTAGCAAGAAAGGAAAATTTAATGGACTTCATATTTATATAGTTAGATGATAGGATATAAATTTTATTTGAATGGCACTTTAGAGGAAAGCTTACATAGATTGTATAGATGGCACCTACAAATCATGGTTTCCTCCCAAGTAATCTCTCTGTTTAATTAGACTTCGGAGTCTGGAGGGAGACTCATGGATAAATCTTGAAGGCAACAGTTTCGCTTCCCCAAAGTGGCGAATTGTCAGCCATACATGCACCACACACTGACTAAATACGTACAATGCTGGCCAGTTGTCAGCCCAATCGTCCAGAGTCTCGCTATAGCGTAATTATTTCTGTGATTCGCCCGGTACCCGGAGGCTAGTAACCCTGCGCCATTTATCCTACGGCATGTATTGGGCCCTAAAATATTAGTTATCTCTATATGTAAGTATGTAAGTATTGTAGCGTGTGTACGTGTAATTGTCTAATACTCCTTTCATCCTATGATCTAAAAGAACAAATAAAGGAGCAGGTTCGAAAGGAATTTAAGGAAGGAATCATTGTTTGCGTGGCCCCAGAAGGGTGTTACTTGCTAGATCCGCCAGAGTATTTGCTTAGCCGTTTTCCGAAGGGAGTGCTTTACTAAGTTCCTGCGACTTGGATAGAAGATCAGCTAGCCGAATCAGCCGGAATTCCCGGATCTGCGTGACCTGTGCGAACTAAAGGAAATATTAACATTGGAACATCTTATGATTTCCAAAAAATCAATTTTTCACAATTAAGTCATTTGTAATAAAAATGACAGTAACTGTGACTTTAGAAGATATATGTGTGATAAATGCTAAGATAGAATAATAAAAATGCGACTTTACTTTCGTAAAAGTAAAGTCACACTTCCGGTTGATAGAATTTAATCTAAATCATTGTCTAGGGTCCACTGATGGTGTTTAATCGCAATAATCATGTTTGAACTTTTTGAAACCATTCGGTAAAAACTAATTTAACTAATAAACTTGGCGAACACAGACAGGACTTTAATTGATTTTGAAAATTTGGCACACTCGATAACTGTTCGAGGCTATTATTGCATTTTTTTGGGCCACAAATTTCGTTCTTAATGAAACTATTTTTATGTAATTAAAAAATGTATCAGAAAAGGAAGTGGCAAAGAGGATAGTAGAAGGGCGCAGGGCCATTGGGTTACTAAATCCGTTATTATGGAGTAGTAACATACCACCGAATGTTAAGAAGTTAAGTTAATATTCTATAGTTGAAAGTGTAATGCTCTACGATAGTGAAATAAGGACTTTTGGATGCCAAGTGAGGAAACAACGGCTCGCGACGGAAATGGATTTCTGGAGATCAGCCAGAAAATCAAGATTAGAGGGGTTAAGGAATACAGAAATAAAAAAGGCTATGGATGTAATGAAGAACATCCACCAGAGAATAATGGAAAGGAGGTTGGAATGGTTTGGCCATACCCTCAGAATGGATGAGCCAAGAATCCCCAAACAGGGGATGAAATGGTCCCCGGGAAAAAGGTAGAAAAGAGGCAGACCAAAATTAAGATGGGGAAAGATAGTACGTAGAAGAGAACATGACAGGATATGGTCTGGTACCTGAAGAAGGTCTGCATAGAGACGTATAGAGGGGAAAAATGCAAAATTTGGATTGATTATGATGTACTTGGGAGGGGGGGTAATATAAGGATGGTTAGTTTGGTGAGAGTGGTCCTCAATGTGAGGAAAACCTTAAAAAAAAAAAAAATCAAATCAAATAAAATAAAAATTAAGTAAAAAACAAATTAAATAAGATAAGACATATCTAAAGAACTTAAAGATCCTAAACAACATCCTAAAACTTTAATCTAATCAAAGTTTGTGAAAGTTTTTTCGCTAGTGTATAAAAACAATAAAGCAATTGTTGGAAACTATCGCTAGTCTTCTTGATTAATACGGTAAAACCAAGACGCTAATCTTTTGAAGAGAAAAGAAGTTCTAGAAGATTGGTGGTGCTTACTATTAAAATGTTCTTCCCGCTCCCCATGAGAAAAGATTCGGCAGTAGTTTTTGTCAACATCAAATTAAGAATATTATTTGAGTTTAGTAAAATAAATGAAAAGAACTTCTTTAGTTTAATCCAATTGTTTAATCCAAACTTGATTTTTTATTAGGCATTTTGTACATGCATTCTAGGAGAGAGTGTGTGTGACTCCTTTACAGCCAGATCACCAGGTCATGAACTAACCTTATGAAAGGCATTAAAAAGAAAGAAACATCAATCCCTGAACTTAGAGCTATAGCCCTGGAAATCATTGCCGAGAGGTATCCATTAAAGGAATGGACGCAAGTATACACGACACACATGGATCTGCTATGTCAGCTACAGTAAATGCAAGCTTAGAAGTTATTTCGTCGACGTTTCTGCTGGCATCATCCGTAAGGAAGCTTGCTACGAACTTCAACGAAGAAATTACAGGCATTAGCTTGGCAGCGAAGGAATCACTGAAGAGGAAACCAATCAAGAGCAGAGTTATACTGGAAGGTTAACAAGCCGCCACACTAGTAATTGTTGACCCTATGAATAAATCCTCAGAAGATACCATGATTTATCAAGAGAAAATTGTATTGTTGATCTAAGAAGGGGTTAACATTATACTGCAATGGATACCTTTTCAGTGTGGAGTGAACGTAAACGAGGAGGCAGATAGATTGGCCAAACTTGTGCAGCCGGTTCTCTACTAACTTTAAAGGTACCAAGAACAATCCTCAATGCCCATTACATAGGGAAGGGAATAGCTAGATGGTTAGCGTACTGGACTTCCACGCGGAGGACCCGGGTTCGAGTCCAGCTGTGCTACCCTTAGATTTTTTCTTCCTAGGAGCCTCTACATCTCACTGTCCGGTGATAGTCAGCGCTATCTGTATCGGGAGAACACTCTCCGGAGGCCGGCAGTGCACTGAGAAGTCTCCGGGTGCCAATGACCAATAGATGTTGATGTCTTAAATTTAAAAAAAAAAAAATGCCCATTACAATGAAAAGGTGAAATAGTGCCAGGAGACAGCAGCTGTAAGCATGCAATGGGCAGCCTCTTTTGAAACCTGTGGGACACTCATTAAAATAATGGAGAAAGTGGTAATGTGGAAAAAGGGGTATTATTTAGAATGCTCACAGGCTATGATTACCTTCAAGAGCACCTACAATTCATATTAGAGATTAGATATGTAGAAAGGATGGCTATAAACCTAAATCCACGGCGATCTAAAAAGATATATTGTAACTTCCTGTTTACACACATTGAAATTAAGTTTATGATTTTTTAGATTTTTTTTTGTAAAGTTTATGATTTGTAAGATGGGAGTACGTTTCGTAGTGTACTAGAGTTTATCTATAGATACACGAAACCCAAGTAACTTGCATATATCAACTAGTTGTAGTAAGCTCTGAATAAGGACTTAGATTAAGAGTAAGAGCGACCGAGTGACAAAATCGACGGATAGAACACTATTTTTGTAGTCTTGCAGAAATCTCTTGTAAGGTTGACTGCACCGATTATAATAACATACCAAACAGGTTTCCCTTTCCATTTTTTGGCGTATTTCTTCCTGAAGAAGACTCCACTTAAAGTCCAGTGAAAGACAGCTGTCATCAAATCTATTGAGAGCGCAGCACGTTTCATAGTTCAATTTTTATTCGATAAAATTTGAACCACATATAAATTGACTTTGTTAGAGGCAACAATCAAGCTAATGTTTCGTCAAAATTTTAAATAATATAAATTAAGATTGCTTAGACTATCACTGGTTGGGGGTGTCCCAGGACAAGCACGGGTGGTAAAATTGTGTAAATTGATTTGGGTTTTTATTTTCTCGTAGTTCTAGAAAGAATTTGCAAAATCGAGTTTTCACCTGAGATCCATGTTTTTGAGCTCCCATGAATAGGTAAAATACTGTTTTTAGCGAATTGTCTATATATATATGTGTGTGTGTGTGTGGGTGAAGAAAATATCTCAAAAAATCTGGTGTGAAGAACTCACACAACTTTCTCTTACTCCAATTTTCAAAAGTGTAATTGACAAATTCTACAGTTAGTGAAAGCGCACTTCCGGTTTACTAATTTTCTTGAAACTCGAAATCTTGGCCATTTATTTATTTCTAAATAATTCTGTTTGGTTGGTAGATTTGTATAATCAACAATGATAGCACTTTAGAGAAAAATATTACCCCACCTCTACTGCAATAGCCCCCTAAATGACTTTACCAGCAGAAATGTATTGTTTACATTCCTAGTTTAAAAAAAATCGTTGCAGTCTTTTTCGAGAAAATACCAGAAAACTGAAAAATACATTTCAGTAAAAACGCACTTCCGGTCATCCGATTTTTTTTTCCAACTCGTAATTTCAACAACACATTTAATTCTAATTAGTATTATTTTTTACGATAGAATTGTAAACGGATATTTCCGGTGAAAAGTCGATATCCAAAATTTGACCCGATTACAATAGAAAGTAAAAAAGGAAAAATTGCAGGAAGCTCAAACGTGATATTTATTCAGTTTCAGAAGAATAACCCGCATCTGACTACAAGGTTTCGAGCAAAATCCAGCACTCGGTATGTGACTTTAGTTAATGCTCCTTTTATCATGATTTTCTCAAAAACGGCTCCAATGATTTTCTTGAAACTTGGTGTACTATCTACATACATAAATACTTATAACTTTTATTTGAAACCATTTTCAGCAAAATTGATATTTTAATTAGTCTAAAAATGAGAACATGAAAAATACATAATGTTAAAAACAATTTCAATAGAATAAAAAGCTTCTAAAATACATTCAATTTAAATAGTATTGGAAATTATGCGATTTAATAATAATAATAGACCGAAAGTGCAAGGCAACATTATGCCCTACAGCGGTTGATGCGTTTAAATCAACCTTTCCATAACAAGAGAAAATGGGTATGCTGGCAGAGAGCGGCATGAGGAGTTGTATATATTATGCGATACAATTTGGACAGGTGTCACTAACTTTAAGTCTATATCCAGTAGAAATCATCAACCTACCGGGGCTACACCCCATCCTTGGCACCGGTTTATTTCCAATAATCCAGCCTAGCAGCACCACCCAAACTCATATCCCCCACCACCGCCACCAACCCCAACTAACCCACGGGATAATGGAACCCGCAGAATGAACTTTACTGGAAAAGTTGTTAATAAATGATTAGCATCATTTATATAGTATACAATGATATACACAGAACTGAAACATAACGCATGCAATAGAGGATTATATAAACACTAACAGTATTATAGAAATCAAGTTAATGTATGTTCTATGTAAACAACAACCATTGTAGTACATGAACAAAAACAGGTTACTATAGATTTGTAACTCTTGCAGTACACCATGTACAACTGGGATGTACAACCTGGTCGGGTGACTTTGTCTTCTTCTACTGCGCCCTCAGGCAACCACGAGAGCTCCCTATCATTTTATAATGCTTTTATCCATTTGGACACTAAACCAAACTGTAATATTATTATTGATGTTACTGTTTATTTAGGATTAAGAAAGTAAGCATAAAAGGAAGAAATTTTCAATAATTTATTAATTAATATTCCATTATCTTTAAGGGGGGGAGGGAATTAGATAGTGATTATTAAGAAAATTAGTGCATTTAACGATTCATGGACTGCATTAATCTAATTTTCTTCTTTTTTTTTCTTAAGGGGTTATGCACTACGACTTGAAAGATATATTGCGCCCCCTGGAGTCTTCTCAGTGCACTGCCGGCCTCCTAACAGTGTTCTCTAGGTGCAGACAATAGAGCCCATCACCGGTCAGTGAGCTGTAGAAGCTCCTAGGGTGAAGAAAATTTAAGGACAGCATACTGGTTTCAAATCTCCGGCGTTGCTAGTCCAGTGCGCTTACATTGTCCAATAAATCATTCAATTTACTCTCTGCTATTGTATTATTAATTGCGAATTACATAATTTGAAGTCCCATGAATACGAAAACCAAAAAATTGTTTTTCGCAAATAGTGTGAATGTGTGTGTGTTTATATATTGTCTCTGCGTGTTTGTGTAAGTATATATCGACAAACAATATATCTGAAAAAAGAAAAATCACAGGGGGCTCAAACTTGATGTGGCACTTCGTTACCATCACAGCATCTGATACGAAGATTTCTAATCAAAATCCCATCAAGAACTATGAACTTATTTATTTATCTGGTATTTGATCCATCATAACAGGCTTATTTCTTATATTCTTGACCGGTTTCGGATTTTCATCTATCGCCAGAGTAAATTTATTAATTTCGTATAGAGAGTTGCGTTGAAGTGAACTGAATCCAAAACCGGTCAAGAATATAAGAAATATATAAAACACAATATATAAGAATATATAAAACACCAGATGTTATCCAGAATTGTGGACTCATCCACATATTCAATTATTTATGTATTTTTGATTTTTTAACTTTTCGCCAATTTTTCCAAAAACTGACACCAAAGAGTTTCTTTAAGCTCTTAAATTATCACCATCTGCTTAGATAATATCTGTCCACTATTATTTGGAACTTTTTCTAGAAAAGGACCATTTTTTTGAATCGTTGTGGCATAATTGTGCCCAAGTTATCTACATTTTTAACCGACAATTACTAGTTAAGTAGTTGTAAGCAGTTACTGAAAGTATAGGTGGAATGTAAAAATTAAAAACTAGTAGCAGAAAAAATTGTATATACTCATGTTATTATTGAAGTGGCGAGATTCACAACTCATGAAATTTTTTATTAAATTTAATTCATATCAAGTTTGAATGTTAGAAATTAAAAATTAACCAGAAAATAAATATGTAAGCAGAGTATGTTGTAAAAAAAAAAAAAAAAAATCTGGTGTGAAACACTCACACGACAGTTACACGATAATTGTACAATACAGTTAGATATTTATAATGGATGTGTTAGATGGAGAGAAATGGTTTTGTTTGATGAGTTAAGAAGAAGAATTGGTTAACATTGGTTAACTGATATATTAATAAATAGACACAGACTGCCTGGACTTTACAATGGATGAATGTTTGAAGTAGAGTGGCATGAGAATTACACGTAGCGATTGGATGTACTGAACTGATTTCAACTGTGTTTAACTGTGTTTCATGGACTGTCCGTCGCTATATTTATACCGCTTCTCCCACTCCCGTCCGAGAGAGTGGTTGAGCTACTCTTGCTCTCTTTGGTTGCTGAGCTTCTCTTGCTGTTACATATTTATATAATGACAAATTTTCTTTAAATTTCAAATTTTGCTCATCTGATCTAACATAAATATACAGATGGTGGGGGGACAAGTGCCACCTACCAACCGAGACAGGTAGTGAATGTTTATATTGTAGAGAGCGCCAATAGTATTGAACAAACACATTTGAATTTTAAATCTCAGATCCCTCCGAACCACCTAAAACTATTGGGGGTCAAGGGGGGATTCAAGCATTCCAAGTTAAATGAAAATCTTTTTGAAACCATTTTCGAGAAAATTCACTCTTTCAAAGTCAAAAGAAAATGTATTTAATTGAATTAACTGAAGTAATGGAAAGCCGCGTGTGTACGTGTTTGACGTCAGATTTTCATTCAAGTAAAAACAGTTTCCTTTTAACGTCAGTTAATCTTAATTTTTAGATACGTGCGGAAAATAGAAAATATTAATTGAATAATGTATAAATTGTTAAACAATAATTTCAATTTAATATATGCTATCGAGATAGTTTTCAGATGTTGCATTCATCTGTGAAATTCACCTTTAAATTTCCCAGTCACGATTATAGCCTTCTGTATACTACTTGCTCGTTCACACTTATTTTAACCTTTTCTTTATATATCCTATTTTTCTTATCTTTTCCATTCATTTAATTCTCTGAAAAACGTGACAGCATATTCATCCATTTTGTCAACTCTTGTATTATCTCTTATTATTCAAGAGGACAAGTATTTTGTTTTAAAAAAAAATGTCCTAATATCTTAATAAAATAATATCATAATATGTTTATGAATAATTATTTAGATTGTTGTTTGGCCTAATTATTTTATTTATAATAATTACCTATATGTCAACTAGGTTTTAATGATCTCCTTGAAGGTATGTAAAGGGATTTCTTTGAATAAAACCCAAAAAAACTAGTACGATATATTCATATGAAAAACTAGGTTACCAAAAATGTTACTATATGAAGGCTTACTACTCTATTATAACCGCTTCTTATCAAACCCCATGACAATGCCACCGTCACTATACCACTCAGCACCTGACATGACCTTCCTAGTTTTGGGAACAAACTCTGCCCAAATTCCTCCAGTTCTTAGGATTTGTGTATAATAAAAATCCGAATCGAGTTTATACCTTTAATCATTAATAAGTCTATATCATCGCTACCACTCTCCAAGTTGCTATTTCTATTCTCTCATTTTATTCTTTCTCTAATTACCCTAAGTCCAGAAGTTCAATTTCTAAGTTCCACTTTCTAATTATTTAATTATAGTTACATTACAAGTGACTTAGTTATAATATAGTGACTTATTTATCTCTCTATTTTCTGCTTCTCCCACCCAATCAAATATCCCACTTCATGACCCGTTTAGATCATAACTGGGCTGTAAATCTCAGCTGATTGGCTCCAAGGAATAAAGCTGATATTTCTTTGAAAGAATATCAGCTTTCTAAAGTATTTACTATGGACTTGTCTTTTTGAGTACAGTTGGTATGAATACAATTCACACTAATCGGTTAATACTCCTGTAATCCCCAACCATCCACCATGCCAGAAGAAGAAGATATGACAAAGAATACCCAGTTCTGGCTATGGATCCACATAGCTATCCCAAAGAACTACATAAACTACGTAGCCAAAAAGAAGAATCCAGTCCCGAGTCTTATTCAGCTAAAATAGTCTGGACGAATCAGGCCATTATCAGGCCAAAAAAAACGCCTAAGCACTTTCAAAAATATCTGATTCCAATTAGAGATTTCGAACCTAATTTCCTCACGAACTAAGCAATCTGTCATGAGATGGATGTGTGTTTCTCCTTCTTCTCAAAACAAAATGCCCAGTAAAGGAACCGACCAAATGACTGAGAGTGGTCCGTGGAAAACGCAGCAAAATTTCCCCTTTAGCCTTATCCGGAACTTAATTGACCATCTTAGACTGCCAACAATCCACTGACCTCATCCATTGGAATAAATGCTGTGAGAAGCTACCTGGAAGCTAGACAGACATGTGCCCAAGGACATACCAACAGCAGGCTCAAGAACCAATCAAGGGGAAGGAAGAGAGGCGTCTAATTTGGCTAAGCTAACTACCTCCTCATTACACATGATTCTCATGACCTGGTTTGCTGATCTCAGAACAACATCTTTTGAAGAGAATAGCTCTTCTTCTTCTCCGTCTTCTGAAACGTTCTTACACCAATTTAGAGGTGAGGACGCAAGTGTCTTCAACGCAGCCTGGCTATCCGAGCAGATACACACCCCTTTATCCGGAGTGCTCAGGCTCACTAAAAAAAGGGATTTTGTTTTATCGTGTCTTGAAAATTACGACCTAACAATCCTGTTTCCTTCTATTTTGTGTCAGGCCTATCTAGGCTTACTGAAATATCAACCCGAGATGATTTGTAGTTATAATTATTCACAAATCTTAATCCAGTAACTGTAATTTTGGTAATTAATACGAACCAGGTAAACTAAGCTCCGGGATTGGAGAGAAAAGCTTTCGTGGATTAACGAAAAAAACAATCATCTGTTAAAACTTTTTTATTAATATTATCAATTGTTATAATACATCAAATTTGAATAAGTTATCAACTTATGTTAATATAACTTCAACACACTATGCTCTCAAAATACGATATTTTATATATATATATACACTACATATAATGTTAATAATACTAACCATGCACATTGAACATAATTATTGACCCTTCAATTGATAGATAATGTAAAATATGTTAATAGAACTATTGTGAATTGAACCATTTTCCTGCTCAGGTTTAGTGAGTCTGCAGAATAAACTAGTATTCGGCGTATTGAATGACATAACATTTGTTCAACAGTTGCCATTTGTGATTTTATATACTAGGAACTTTATTAATTTGCATTTGCATTGCATTTTAATGACTTGATTTTGGTCATCTGTACGGTTCATTGATGATTAAAACAGTAGACAACGATTTAATTAGAACTAGAGCAAAACAATTATGATTATTATTTGGTCTGAATTAGGAATATGACAGGAGAAAATATGCATGCTCTGTTTTCAATCTGAGACAAGTACCTCGAAGTAAAAGAAGTTTCTGTTAAACTTGGAATGTTTACACGACGTTCACTGCCCTTATAAGCTCTTCAAAAGTACCTCAACCAATTAACTGCAGGCCAGTTTTAAGAAACTAATTGAAGCAAATTGAAATTATATATTGTTTTTTTAGTATTGTACTGCCGAAGCGAGTACAAGCTTCCAATCCAAACCCCCCCCCCCCAAATTAAAGGATATCTATGTTTTATGGAGATATATCACCCATTAGATTTCAAAACTAAATCAGAATCTGAGAAACTAAAAGATTAACAACTCTTAAAAGAACAATCTGTTGAATCATCAACGGAGTAAACACTAAACTGACTAACCAGCTTATTAACTCAAATACCAATGTAGGCGGTGGAGGTGATGAATGGAGAGTCCACGGATGCTGTTGGGAAATTTAAATCAAAGATTCAATCAGTGAATCACAATGATTTAGACCTTTAATCAAAATAACCGAACGCCTCATCTCCGAACGCTGTTCTCTTTGCCTTGGTAATTAACTGGGTCCACACTTCCGATACTCTAAACTAATGTTCCAATTATTGGCGCCATGTTAGCAGGACAACGGAACTGTTTAGTGGGGATGGGGTTAAGATTAGAACAAATAATTCACTTTGCTGAAATTACTTATCTGGAAATCCAAGCAAGAGAGTGAGGAATGATTAAAACAATCAGGGAGGAGGGCAATCACAAAGGTATTTATTTGATAAATTGCTAATAAAAAATAATAAAAATAAATTGATAAAAAATAATAAAAATAAAAATAATAAATTGTTAATAAAAATAAGCACTATTAAAACATAGCGATTTAATTACTTTAATAAAGAACAAGTGGCCATTAAATAAAGTACAGACTTTCAATTCATTTTTACTTTCTCTTACTCCTAGTAAGAGGAAGTATTGTAATCGTGTCAAATTTTCGATATCGAGTTTTCACCGGAAATATCCGTTTTGAGGTCCCCTGAGTCCAAAAAAGTGGTTTTTAGCAAATGGTTTGTGTGTGTGTGGCCGTGTGTGTGTGTGTGTGTATGTATGTATGTGAACAGCATAGCTCAAAAACAAAAATGGTAGAAAGTTTGAAATTTGATATTCCGTTTAGGGGTCACCATGGGATCAGACTGTACGTTATCTGTTAAAATTCCTCAACCGGAAGTACCACTTTACTTGTTGTTTTTTTTTTACTTTTTTGCGATTTTCTCAAAAATGGGTCAGACGATTTTCTTTAAACGTAGTACATCAACCACAAATACAAAGTGCTACAACTTTTATTTGAAACATTTCTCCAGGAAAATGCATTTAAGGGCACTTTAGGAGAGGGGTGGGGTTATATTTTTCTCTAAAGTGCTATCACAGTGTGGTGGTGGTTGGGTTCCGCAGAGCTGGAAAGCATCGGAGACATTTTCCGTGGTAGTCTGCTTCATTTTGTGGTCATCGACCGGTTTCGGGCGTTCGCCCATCTTCAGGATGCGTTTTTCAGACAGTGTGACCCCAGGACTTTCACGGAGTGTGAAAACTAAGTTTGCTCTGTGCATGTCTGTGTTGTCACACTGTCTGAAAAACGCATCCTGAAGATGGGCGAACGCCCGAAACCGGTCGATGACCACAAAATGAAACAGGCTACCACGGAAAATGTCTCTGATGCTATCACAGTTGATTATACAATTGTATCATCCAAACAAAATTAATTAGAAATAAATACATGGCCAAAATTCCGAGTTTCAAGAAAATTAGTAAACCGGAAGTGCGCTTTTACTGAACAGTGTTTTCAGTTTTCGGCGAATCTCATTAAAGTCGGTACACAAACTATAAAAGCTGTCAATTATAATTTGGAGAACTAGAGTAAGAGAAAGTTGTGTGAGTGTTTCACACCAGATTTTTTTATTACAAATTGAGCATATTTGTGGTAATGAATTGGTATATCATTATAATTTAAATTTAACAGCTCGATCCTTACGTTACAATCCAATTTATATCATTCAATTTAGAAATTAGCATTAAAGCTATCTATTGTCATAATCATTTTCTAATTTATAATAATTTAAAGAATTATTTATTACAAAGGATGGGAATAGCTAAGTGGTTAGCGTACTGGACTCCCACGCAGAGGACCCGGGTTCTTGGTCCAGCTGCCCTTACATTTTTTCTTCCTAGCAGCCTCTATAGCTCATTGTCCGGTGATGGACAGTGTTGTCTGTAACGAGAGAACACTGTCCGGAGGCCGGCAGTGCATTGAGAAGGCTCCGGGCGCCAATGACTATACACATTGACGCGCCTTAAATTAAATAAAAAAATTATTTATTACATTAATTGCAAATTTCTTGTGATTTGGCACCAGCTGTGTCCCAAATAGTTAATCTAATCCGAACACTTTTATAAATAAAATCTGATTTTTTTCAATATCGTTCTGTTACTACTGTCCACATATTCCTACCAACCCAAACACATCCATATTTCCCTTTGCTGATGACACCGCTATTCTTACATCCCATGAAGATCCCGTTATAGCTCCTCACTTTCTCCAATTCCATCTCAACACCCTAGCCGAATGGTCCTGGAAGAGGAGAGTTAAATTAAATATTAACAGATGTAATCATATTGTTTTATAAATAACAGGAAATAAAAAATAAAAATAAAAATAAAAGTGAGCTCTTTTTACGCCCTATTATCTCAACCTCTGGAAGGCTTTGTACAGTAAATACAGGAGAGATAATTAATAATATAAATTGAGGTGAGATACCTCGGGTGGACTCTGATTAATAGAAATCAGCAAAAATATAAATTGAAGGGTGAAAATATTGAGTGGACTTTTATATAATATGACATAATGGGTGAGCAAAATGGGAAATTAAAATACAAAAATGATATGGACAAAAATGAATATATAAATTAAATTTTAAAATTGGTAGCAAATATTTATTATCCTTCAACAGCCAAAGGAATGGCACTTACCTTGGAAAATGAAGACTCCTGGTTACCAGCCTGGAAGACCCATAGTCTTTAGCACATGTCATGGACAAGAGGAAAGAAGAAACAGGAATAAGGAAATAAATCTTATGTGCTTGTAACTCTTGACTCGTGATCCATACATTGCTGCTTGGCTGATGATTGTAGATAATAATAATTAAATGGGCTCCCAGAGCTGGATGGCAGGAAACCGGAAGAAGCAACCATGTGGCAGGAAAACCGTTAATTCAGTCGACAAAAGGACCAGTTTAAGCACTACCCAGGAAAACCAGAAGTAACTAAGATGGGTTTTCACAATTAAGAGCATCCGAACTGGCCTGAGTTGTTTTGGCGGAAGGACTACTAAGTGTACTGCCTTACTACTTGCTCGCTCGAGCGTTACATAGCGACTAACGGCGAGAGGGAAAAATGTATAGGTTACTCCCTCTCTACTCTTAGGACACAGCCTAATAAATTAGTAAATTATTATCAAGGCAGTACAGTACTCTCCCCGAAATAAAATTATTGTACGCTGTTGGCGGCAAATTTAAATTTATATTAAATACCGAACACATATTATATCCACCCTCCTTAGGGTATGTCCATTCAGTAAGACTTAAAGGATAATTCCTACCTAGTGTTAATAAAGTTTGCTACTTAGGACTCGACCTGCACAAAAGACTGACTTGGAATCCTCACACGAGACTCAACAGACAAAAACTAAATCGATGATACAAATTACTATCACGTTTACTCGACAGACGTTCTCGTTTTAATCTAGCGAACAAAGTACTTATCTTCAACACTGTACTCAAACCTCTATGGACGTACGGAATCAAAGTGTGGGGCTCAACCAAGCGCTCCAATTTCCTCCGACTACAAACCCTCCTTCGTAAAAACACTTACGTACCTTCTATGTTTCTAACTCATGGAGTTAGATATTGTGAATAATGTGTTCACAAAGACCTAAATATATTTTTTGTCCACGACCACATTTATCCCGAAATAAAAAATTCCATGCATCCCTTACAGACCAACATAACCCTTTAATCCAAGAATTTTCTTCCCATTCCATCCCTGGAAACCTGTTGAAAGACTGAGACGTAATTGGCCGAGCGATCTTCTGACTGAGTGACAAACAAATTTAATTATGTGTATATGTACGTATGTAAATATATTTCCCCTCTCAGTCCAACTTTCCTATTAATCCTTTTCACTAAATCCTTCCTAATAATTTTCCAAAGCTCTTCTCATCCATATTCCCTAATTTCCGTTCATACATATCACTTATTATTAATTATTTTGGAGAGTTGTCAATGGACAGCTGTTCCACTCTTTTATACATGGTTTCATTAATCAGATGTACTAGATTCATTGTTATGTTGTTGTAAACACCTATAAATAAATTTAAAAAAAAAATACTCCTGTCTATGTAATTATAATTTATAAATTTTCTTCAAACTTTAGGCGGCAATGTTTTCTAATTTGCTAATTTGATCTTTATATTAATGGGAGAACCTAGAATTAATAAAATGCCTTTTTTGAGGAACGCATAACCTCCCCCTCCCCTGAACTTCTTTAAATGAACTTTCTCGAAGAAAAGTTACAAATAAAAGTTATAGGTCTCTGTAATCATAGTTTGTATATTAAATTAAATGAAATCCATCGCTGTTCGTATGGCAAAAATCGGAGCAAATTGAAAAAAAAACATCGTTCTTAAAAATGTACTTCCAGTCAACCGATATTATTAAAACTTGGAATTTTGACCACACGTTTAATTCTAATTAATTGTACTTAGATGATAGAACTGAGTAATAAACTAAAACAGCACTTTAGAGGAAAACTCTATCTCCACCAAAAGCTGCCTTCAATGAATTTTTCCGGAGAAATGTTTCATATAAAAGTTGTAGCTCTTCGTATGTGTATTTATGTTATAAATATCGTTGTGAAATTTAAAGAATATCGCTGTAGCCATTTTAGAAAAAAAAAAAAAATCATTTTCCACAAAAAAAAATAGAAAAACATTCAGTAGGCATAAAGTTATTTCTGGTTGATCGATTTTGACCAAACCAAATTATCATATGCTCTGATGGAATTTTCAACGCAATATCAAGTTTGAAGTTTTCGTTTTTTAAGTTATCCTGACCATACACAGACACATATACGAATTTCTAAAAACCACTTTTTCGGACACAGGAACGCCTCAAAACGTGTATATCCGGTGAAAATTCGAAATAGAGTAATACTTCCTCTTACCAGCAGTAAAAGAAAGTAAACAGAGTATATACTGCAATCCAGAAGGGAGGGCCAAAACACTACAAAAATTCAAATAAGATTTAAAATATAAATATATAGACGCGGATTCCATAAATCACCCTAAGATGAATTTTTTCCTGTATAAATGTGATAGGCTTATATCTAGGCAATTATTATTCCAAGTTTAAAATAAATTAATGTAGCGGATTTCGAGAATATTCACAAACCTCAAAAACCTATTCTGTGAAGTGGCACTTCCGGTTAACCGATTTTCTTTAAATTTGTAATTCTACCAATACTTGTAAAGTAGATTAATATTTTTCATAGGTCGTAGAAACATACATTGTATTAAAGGGGCATTTTAGAGGGATATTTAACGCTACTGTACCCCCAAAACCCCCCAAAAAATTCAATTTTCCCCGGGAGTAATATTTGAAATAAATGAGTGATCGACGCTTAGATGTGTAGATAGTGTTCATAGATTAAACAAAATCGTTGAAATCATTTTCGATAAATTCGCAAATAAAATGAAAAACAAAACACTCTTCAGTAAGGTGCACATCCGTTTAATGGATTTTTTTTTTTTGTCAGAAAACTTAATTGGAATACCAAATTTGAAGTTTCCGCGATCTTATTCATTTCCTGTGAAAATCTGACACGATCGTAATACTTCCTCTTAATAGGGAGAGTAAGAGAATGTAAAATAAAATGTGGCTGTAATAAATAAGAAATCAAATAGAATAATTAATAAGAACCATAGAATTATTGACAAATACTTGAGATAATATATTCATTTTGTCATGATATTTGTTCAAATAAATCAAATGTTAATTTTATTACAAAAATAACTTTTTATTCAACACGAGCAATTAAAATTTTATCGCCTCCAGAATACGTATTGGCAAATTTACATTTATTGTAAAATATCACTTTTACTTTGCCAGTTAATAATCAACAACCAACAATAGACTAATGAAAAACAACTTCGTCAGGGAAGTAATTTTCCAATACTTAAACGCCTACACAGATTTCCTTTCATTCACCATTCAATACATTATTGTTGTTGTTGTTGTTGTTTAAATCATTAATAAAAAGTTCTTGTAAACATCATTAATAAAGTTTATTGTATCAAAAAAAAAAAACAACTAAAATTAGCTTTTTTAGGTAGCATAAATATTGCTGACAACCAAATTTAATGGATAATTTTATTTAAGTAAATAAATTTAAAAAATCTTAATTCTATAAGGTAAACCTATCTATCTAATAATCCACTTCGATATCTATATACGTGAAAATCTAAAACTGAAAGCGTATTAAAGCTTAAAGTCCCTAGAGGTAATCTCTAATTGAATTTAAAAATTAATGAAATGATTTTAATAAAAAAGAACTCTCTCTATAAATACGTCTCACTCTCTTAAAATATATATAATATACATACATATTTATATATAATATACAAAAGTTATTAATTTTTCACTAATTAAAAAAAAAAATTTAAGTTAACAAGAGAGAGAGAGAGAAAAGAATTAATAATAACATAAACATGCAGTAGTAGTAAGTAGTCCTTTTAGATCGACCAAAATATCTTGATCATCGTATAGTCAAAGCCAAAGACATCATATAAAATAAGATTGGGAAGGATTGGAAGTACTTATTATTTTTGGCATGCGGTTAGTTTAATTTATTTTATAATACAAGTGTTCAGGAAGTGAACAGAGTGATTTTCCTTTTATTTTAATCAATTTTAACAATTACAACACCGAGCGTCAGCGCCTTCAAAGAAGCCAACGCTGCGGCCGGCAAGACAGCCTGGTTAAAGGGTTTACAGCCAATCAGCTTCCGTTACCCACCACTACACAGAGCTACTACGGCCCTACTACGTCCAAGTGTTAGTTGCGATAATCTCTGGCCGGAGACCATACACAAATTTTTACTACGGCTTAGTACAAGTTTATCAGTACATACCGCATCAATTCAAGTTGTACGTCTTGTTCATCAGCCATCAAGTTTGGCAGTACATCTGGTTACAGTAGCTGGGTCATTCACCAGAGGCTTCGAGCAAACACCAGAGTTCCAGGCAACCGTGGAAGCTGGCTACCAATAAGGAAGATCGGAAGTCAGTCTTAGAAGATTGAAGCCATCTCTTCAGTAACTACTATTTTTTTGTAAACCACTAACCATTTACAAATGGTTATTATTTTAGTTTATTTTACTTCAATTCTTTTTTTTTTTTACTTCAATAGCCATATTTTCTCTCATAATACAACTCAATACATACAGCCCACATCGAAATTCAACTGAGCTACCAAACAACAAGTCTTACTTTATATCTAGCGAATACATTATTTATGGTGATAGAATGGAATGAAGAAGAGGATTTATTTGTTGAACAGGACAGTTTTGTAAAAGAGTGAAAAATCCTTTACATACTTCGGTTTCCAGTTTTGGTAGATGCGGGAGGAACAAGTGGTACACAAAGAACGGATGAATAATCCCACAAAGCAACGAGGCTGCTTCATCCGGTACTGTGGAACTTTCATACAATAAGAATAAAAACAGTATTTTTTTTTTTATTCTGTCATTCAGGGTATACTTGACGAAAGACAATAAGATTATGATGAAAGGATAAAGATATATGGTATTTATTATAACGGATTTTGGATAATTTCTTATAGGGAAGAACCACAATTTAGTGTGGATTGATATATTGGATACACAGGAGGGAGAGCTGACAATGGTTCTAAGGGGTTTTGAATTTCAAGGATTGGAGAAACGTTGTAGCTAGGTTAGAAAGTTTATTTGAACCTCTAAGTTTGATTTTGTCTCCCTAAATAGAGTTTTAAGAAAGTTGTACGTATATGTGGATATCCAACGTACAAATTTTCTACTTCCATCACATTTGGAATGCTCTAACTGCACAGACATAAATTTAATCAGTTTTATACGAATTATTATTATTATTATTTTTTTTTAAATTGATCTTAGAGGGGTGTCGGGAAATCTACTTCGAGTCTCGCATAACTTTAAACAAGTTTTGTTGGGTGTAACCTGTTGTTCATTGTATTCACACCACTCTCGCCAACTATAACTTCCAGTAAAATTGCAAGTTTTTGTAGAAAATTCATCAGTTCGAATTGGAGTAAACTGCAGTAAGAGAGAAACATGCAACTGTTTTTACACGAAATTACTTTATTTTTTCTGCAGCCGACGCTTCAACCAATAGGATACTATTTTTTTACTTTTCTTATTTATTTTTTAAAAAAAACTATTTGACTAAATTATAGCAGCCTAGTCAATTTCCTTCAAAAAGATTAGTAAAATACAAGTTAGAAGAATATTGGTTCACATTTATCACCCAGAATATATGGCTAGGTTTAAATTTACGTCAGACTAGGCGTACGCTAAGTAGTGGGTGATTATTAAAGACGGAACGGTTTTAACGGGCCCCCGGCCAACAAAGTTTCTCTCCAGCCGATTGGTGTGAACGTTTAACTTGTTCAACTATAAACCTAATCAATGATTTAGTTTTCCATTTTCTATTCTATTCTTTTTTAAAACAAAAGATTTCTCTAGCGGTTTTTTTTTTAAATAGAACTTGATGTGGGCAAAATTTAAAGAAAAATCATTAGAACCGCTTTCCAGAAAACAGTAAAAACTAAAAATGAAATCTGTAAAATGATACTCTCGGTTCAGGGATTTTGAACGATAACTTCCAGACGAATACTCCAGTGAAAACAAACGGATCTTCCTCAAATGCTGTTAGACTTAATTCTTAAACCTATTTTTTTTTTACTTACCCCGGACATCACAAACCTCTATCTAACCTATCCATGCCGGAATACAACAAGGAAGGGTTCCCCTCCTCAACACAATATTACACTTTTTAAATATTAATGGAATAAAAATTAATCCCAAAAAATTGTTTACAGATTTTAAACTTACAAACTGTTGCGCCCGTCTTTTTGTTCAATTCTTCAGTTACAGTAGCTGACTACATGCGGTATCTTGGAATTTAAATAGAAAAGAGTCTTACCTGGAACCCTTGTACAAGACTTAAACGTCCTGAACCTAAACATAAGGTACAAACACTTGTCTAGGCTTCAGAGACATTTTCTGTGATAGCCTGCTTCTTTTTGGGGTCATCGACCGGTTTCGGGCGTTTGCCCATCATTAGGATGCTTTTGTTAAACATTGTAATAACATGGACTTGCACAGACCAAGTACAGTAGATATCTGGATTTTAAAAGCCGATGTAGATAATTATGTATCTATACCACCTTATGATCATTCCGCTCGAATTCTAGCATTTCTTATCAGCAGCTATTCAATAGTGGCCAACGCCTGACACTTTCAAATTATTTCGCTCTGTTATAAATTAATAAATAGAAATAATAAGATGGTATGGATAAATAATTATCAAAGTAAAATCACCTTCAAAAAACATAATTTAAGTTACACATCCCCACTCATTGATGTTTCCATTTAAAAAGGGAACAACGTCACTAAAAGACCGAACATGTGTTTTCCCATTCAGGTAGCAATACCCCTCTTAACCTAGTTCTATCAAACAAAGACCTTTAAAAATCCAGTGTATCAACTGTATTTGCTCTGTGCAAGTCTATGTTACTACATTGTTCAACGAAAACATCCTGATGATGGGCGAACGCCCAAAACCGGTCAATGGCCATAAAAAGAAGCAGGCTATCACGGAAAATGTCTCCGATGCTTTCCAGCTCTGTGGAACCAACCACCACAACAACGTATCTAGGCTACTTGAAAAACACTTATAACTAATAACACAGAACAAATGGACCGTATAGGACCAATGGAGAGATTTTGCTGTGTCTTCATACCTCTCTCTCCCTGGTATCTCAGGTTGGATTACAGGTTGGATATTGTGGTTTAAGGAGACACTCTTACAAAATGTGGCAAGAGCCAGACCCATTTTGTCGAGTTTGTGAGACAAAGGAAGAAATACCCGTCCATCCTAGACAGATTGCTTAGGTTATGAGAAAATTAGGTTTAGGATTCGTGGATGTATTAGGAACAGGATGTATGTGGAAGTGGTTAGACTATTTCACTTAAAAGTTAGGGACTGATTTGTTTGGACTCTTGTGAATCTTCAGGTTGGTAAGACATGGATCTAGATTTCTGTTCTAAATCCGGATTAATGTTATTTTTCTTTGAATTAGCTATATGGACCCATATGGACCCAGTGGGGCTTTGGATAGCGTACGTCCTTTCCGCAATGAGGAATGATATAAAACAACAAATTATGCTTGACCCCAGACTTTGCAATCTAAAACATATTGTAAACGCCTCCCATTTATGTTAGTAACTTCACAATTCACAAACATCTCAAAATTCCATTTACATTGGAACTGTCTAAATATCGCTACAATAAATTCCAGCAAAACATACCTTCGCACCCTAATATCATCTAAAGGTCGGCAGAAATTTATTTAACCTCGGTGATTGAATGAACTACAACTAATGAATTTGGTGGAAAGAATACCGAAGACATCGGGAGGTTACACAAACTAAGTACTTAGGAAAAATTTGCGATGTTTACAAAAGTCATTTCTGTTCTTTAAAAAAGAGTCTTTAATATAAAATAAATTAAACCAAACAGGTATAAACAATTATCGCCCGCCAAAATAGTAAGTAGCAACCTTCCCAACCATAGCTCATATAATGTCTTTGCTTTGACTGCACACCGCTTCTAGCGCTACTCTTTTCTATGTTCAATATATTTTTTAGATCGACCTGTAACCAGCAGACCTATGTTCTCAACTACATTTCCCTCCAATCATAAACAATGGCTGGGGCGCCGGTGGCTCCGGCTAATGGAGTTCATCACTGGATGACCCTATTCAAACTTCTCATGTTATTTCTTTCTGCGATTTTATATCATTTACAGGTTGTTACTAGCCCATTAGTAAATACTGAAAAAAGCTTGTATATACAAATACATATATAAAAATAAAAAGACGTCAGTATATAAATTTGATACAATCGCAACCTTCCTCCGACAGAAGAATAACAGAAATTAATATTCAGAAGAAAATGTAAAAGAAAATTCAATAAAATTCAATTGTAATGAGAAAAATTTAGTTTTACAAAATATTTACCACCACTCTCTCGAAAACTATCTCTCACACCCACTCGGATTTCCAGATAAGTAATTTCAGCAAAGTGAATTATGTGCTCTAATCTTAACTTCCCTCCTCAGCCGCCACCACCAAACAGTTGCGCTGTCCAGCTAACATGCCGCCAATAATTGGAACACTAGTTGAGTACGTCGGAATTGTGTACCCAGTTAATTACTAAGGCAAAGAGTACACTGTTCGGAGAAGAGCGTTCAACCATTGTGACCGGGGGCCAAATCATTGTGATTCACTGATTGAATCTTTGATTTAAATTTCCCATCCTCTGCTAACAGCATCCATGAGCCACTCCAATCATCGCATCCTACACTTCCACCCATCAGTGATTGAATTAATAAGCCTTTTAGTGTTTGTCAATTTGACTGCTCTGTTGATGATGATTCAACAGATTGTTCTTGTAAGAGTTGTTCATCTTTAAGTTTTACAGATTTTGATTTGTTTTTGAAAATGGGTGAGATAATCCTTTAACGTAGATAATCCTTTAAACAAAATATCTGATATACATTCACACGACTTTCTCTTACTACTGTAATTAATACAATTTAATCAAGAAATTTTCTTTAAAATTACAACGTTGCAACCTTTAGTTTTAGGCTGGCCATAAAATTTGGGGCGAGGATTTTACTTGTATACCTGGACGATCTTATATGCTCTATAACAAAACCAATAAAGCATGTGCAAATTTAAATTTAAACTAACTGACAGACCCCAATAATACTTGTCTAAAATAATTTTTTAAGTTTTTTTAAATAAATGAAAGTGATACGGTTTTGTCTGTGCAGCAAACATTCCAAGTTTAAAGAAAATCATTGCAACTGTTTTCGAGAAAATTCCAAAAAAATCTAAAAAAGTCTGTAAAATAGCACATCCGGTTAACCGGTGTTCTTCTTTGCCCGCAAGGGGTATCTGTTGCATGCAGTTACTTAGGAAGTAGCGACTTCACGGGTTGCCACAGCTCACTACTCCATGCACTTCGTCAGAACAGTCCTCAATACACTTAAACTACATACACTCCACACTTTACAGCAGGGACAGACACAGTTAATTGGCGTAAGCCAAGGGAGAAGGAAGGGATTAGCTCAGTGGTAGCACGCTCGACTAGCACGCGGAGGTCCCGGGTTCGAATCCAGCATGCTGCCCTTAGATTTACTTTTCCTAGAGCCTCTACAACTCACTGTACGGTGATGAGCAGTGTTGTCTGTAGCTAGAGAACACTGCTTGGAGGCCGGCAGTGCACTGAGACAATAAATCTTTAAGGTTGCAGTGCCATAATCCCTTACAACAATCTACAACCGATTATCTCAATATTTGGAATTCCATCAATACTTCCGATGCGTATTAATATTATTATGTAGATGGTGAAATGTAATTTGGTGTGTTGAGTTGTTGTGTGTTTTGTAGCAGTAGTTGGTGTAGCACGAGCGGTTTAGTAAAGGGATTTGTAACTATATATGTTTAAGAGAATGAAGTATCAGAAATAAGAAAGTAGTCACCACTGCTAACAATAAATATATTCTAATAAAATAATAACTACAAGTTATTTGCAAAGAAATTATTAAGTTATTAATATGCACTGATGCTAAGAGAGCGAAAAACAAGTGTTCTGCTTTTGAATGTCTAGCCCAAAACTATTCTAATTAGAAGGCAGAACGCAGACTGTTCGAAAGAATGCCTTCTCTTACAAAACAGTTGGCCAAGTGGCACTGTATTAATTTAATGGATTCTTGTGCCTTTGTCTCCCTAATATCAATGACCTTAAATTACAGTATGGGACTCTAAAATACATTATTTTTGCCAAAATTATTTCACTTAAAATATTTTTCAAAACTATTTATTTGTGCATTTCTTCTACCACTACAAAACGATATATTATACTGCTTCAATATTTTATGAGAAAATGTTTCAAATAAAAGTGATAGATATCTATCTATGTGTGCAGTGTACGATGTTAAAAAACATTTTTGGAGTAGTTTCTGAAAAAAAATATCACGAAAAACTGAAAATAAAAAAACCTTTCATAAGCCGCACTTCCGGTTCATGAATTTTTTCCGGAAATTTTCTTATGTGATGCGGTTGTAATGCCTACCGAAACGAAATACCAAGTTTGACCTTTCTGTAACTTTTTCCGCTAATACACACACTCACAAGCGATTCGCTAAAAACATTTTTTTTCGTAGTCACGTGACCGCAAAATATTTATTTCCGATGAAAACTAATTTTTGAAAAATCTGGCGATCGCACACTTCCTCTTTTACTAGGTGTAATGAGGAAAAGGAAAAAATGATTAATTTAAAAAAATGTGTATTTTAACCAAAATTGCATTAAAAGTTTTCTTTTAATGTCGTTTTAACGAAAAATGTCTGATTTAATTGAATCCCATTGGTTAATATAGTTATAATTATTTGAAGTAAATTAATATAACAATTAATCTTTTCATTCAACAGCATATCAAACAATTATAATTGAATTAATTAATGTTTACCAGCTTAGATGTGCTTGATATTAACGGCTTACAGTTGTGCAAATCTGGTAATGCAATATTGTGCTATATACACATGTCGATGAATAAGGATTTGTAAAAGCCATTCATAAAGCAGGATTAGTTATTAGTAAAGCATTTAGCGCGTGTCTGACGTGTGTTTACATTATATATATATTTCTGTGTGGGTGTATGTGCGAGAGAGACAGTATGGTGGGCAAGAGCCATGGCATATTAGACTAGGCTTTGGACTCTGGCTTCGTGTACTCAGCTGTCCTCATTTCAAGTTTACATTTAATCCAGGGGGGGAGGTCTTTTCTTTTTTATTTATGAATTTATTAGTATATATGCATATTTTTTTTTTTTACTTTCTCATACTTCCAAGTAAGAGAAAGTATTGTAATCGTGTCAAATTTTCAATATCGAGTTTTCACCGGAAATACATGTTCTTATGTCCCTTGAGTCCAAAAATGTGATTTTTAGAAAATGATCTGTGTTTGTTTTTTATTTATTTATTTCATGCATTTAATTTACAAATTAAATGCAACTCTTAAAATGAATAGGCATAATTTTCAAAAACAAAACTAAGAGCTTGCACGTAATTTCAAGCAAGCAAACATTTGTTGGCTATGGCCAAAGAAAAAACTTCCCAAGAAAATTCTGTAAAAGTTTATTCGACGTTTCGAACACCTTTGGTGTCCTTACTGAGGAACTGTTAAGGAAGAATAGAGAGTTGAATGAGGTGTCCTGAAAGGTCGAATAAACTTTTAAAGATAATGTTTTTTCTTTGGACCCAGCCAACAAATTTTTGCATGTTTGATTAACAACGGCCAAACATCAACATTAATTTAATTTGTATTAATCACAAATAAATTATTTTCAGTTTTCTCAATTCATATTAATTTAATTATTATGGGAACACAAGATGAAATTAAATATATGGATGGGTCGCAATGCTGTATAACATCTAGGATTTTTATCCATCGTTGCATGCATGTTTTTGTTTTTCCTGACTGGTTTCGGCTTTCTTCAACATTTGTTGATATGTTGTTGAACATATTAAGCATTGTTACCGAAAACATTAACTTGAAATCAGCTCTCCACACGAATTTGATAGCTTCGCTCTGACAATGAATGAAAAGCCGAAATCGGCCAGGAACAAAAACATTCATACTACGGCGGATAAAATTCCAGAAGATGAAACTAATTATTAAAATCAACAAAATGGAAAAGTGAGGAATTTGTTATTACTGTAATGGAATCATTTATTGTGATTCCTGAGGTATGTAGTAGATGTCTTGAAGAGGGCGGAAGTTAGTTTAGAGATTTTTGGAAGTTAGAGCTCGAATTACTAACACCGAATTTATAAAAATAGACTATATTTTTACAGTAATTTAAATGTGAGAAATGGTAACTATTAACATGAAATACTTAGATATAAATAAGAGATAAACAACAAATAATTTAAAATGATTAATATAAATGATAAGATGCACAACTATGAAAAATAAGTATAAGTAAAACCTGTATAGGGACGCGGAACTGCTGCTCGTATAACGATGTATTCGTATATATAATAATAAGTCGCACTGAAGTATAATAATGATCTACTGACGTACTCGTGTATAATAATGATAAGACGTACTGAAGTATAATAATGATCCCCCCTTCCAATGGGGCGAAGTTTATATTAATGTTAACAACACTCACACCAAACATCTGTCCTAGTGTGCGACCTTGGTTAGTTCGGTGACCAGTGATTTAGGTCAGTGGCCAGCTTTATCGGTGCTTGCTTTGATGTAAAGTATTGACCCTTGGTTTTGTTTGTTTGGCCGCGGCCTTGTCTTGAAGACAGCGGTCAGCTAGGTCACTAGTTATAAATTATCTTTCATTTCTGCCATCTTTTGTGAAGATAGCAGCTGGCTGGAACCACTTTGACATTGCTATGATTTATGTCATTACATTACACATACATATATCATACGTGTATCTTTCAATGTTCAACTTCTCCAGAATTTATTTAAGTTTCGGCAATCTGCTTGCTATTTTGAAGAGTAATTCTATTTAGATTTGAAGTGATTTCTTTTTTATGGAGTTTTGTTTATATTTGAATGAATTAATTTATTTATTTCTTATAAATATACACACTTGTATACATTATTTACAAAATATAGAAAGCAGCTAGTAAAATAGCTTCATTCTCCACTGTAAGGCAACAGACAGTAGATTTAACTTGTTATATTATTAAGGGAAAAACCTCTACCCTAAAAGCACATCTTATACTCATATATACTACTTAAATTACAAAAATAGTGTATCTACTAATCTTTTCGGCTTACATTGTCTATTGTCATAGTTAGCTATATTTATACAAAGGTGATTCTCAGTGTTAGCTGTGGTTTCAAAGAACTTTTTACAGATTTTAGTGGTGTATTTTTCTATTGTTTCTTTTTGTGTATTTGGTTATTTCTTATTATTGTTATGTCCAAATAATTTATCTGGTTTGCATTTCGTTTTTCTTGTGTTAGTTATACCTATGTTTTAATTTAAACTATATATCCAATTGTAGAAGTTGTTGGCCGTTAGAAATGATCTGATGTATCTCTTAGTTGGCTGATCGGCCGGGGGTATCATAAGAAAAACACTAAAAAAATTTTTTAAGTGTTTTTTATTAATGGCCCGACGTTTCGACAAACATTGTTTGTCTTCTTCAGGGGCTATCTTGTAAATACAGAATTTGTGTGCTCTATTACATGTTCAATTATGACTGTGGTCTATGAGTACTATGTGGTCATCCTCATAGACCACAGTCATGATTGAACATGTAATAGAGCACACAAATTCTGTATTTACAAGATAGCCCCTGAAGAAGACAAACAATGTTTGTCGAAACGTCGGGCCATTAATAAAAAACACTTTAAAAAAAAATTTTTTTAGTCTTTTTCTTATGATACCCCCGGCCGATCAGCCAACTAAGAGAACATCAGATTAACATATATTCTTTAAATACAGAAGTATTATTGTTTTTCTTTGTTATACAAGATATTATATTATATTATTCTGCAGAAGGGGAGGCAAACACTACGCTTTCCAACCTCCCAGGGTCCCCTCAGTATGCTACCCCTAAAGTAAACCACTGGGACTACGAATGAAAACCAGGCCCAGGTTTTAACCATCTAAGTTTCACCACAGACCGAACAAATCGGACCATAACCTTAAAAGGAAACAGCTTAAGATCCTCTACCGATATCCTACTCCGGCCGAAGGTCCTAAACCTAATCTCCTCACAACCCAAACAATTCGTCATCAGATGCATGGGTGTTTCCTCCTCAGTCTCACAAACTCTACAAAAGGGGTCAGGCACGAGTCCCATTATATAGAGATGTCTCCTTAAACCACAATGCCCAGTGAGGAATCCAACCAGATGTCTGAGGGAGGTCCGTGAAAGACATCGGACCCCGCTACTCAAAGCTCCGTCTGGGCCCTCAATGAGCATTTTAGACGCCGACAACCCACTGCACTCATCCATAAGGATGAGTGCTGTGAGGTCATCCACGTCTGAAAGCCCGACAAACATGTGCCAGAAAACACACCAACAGCAGGCTCTGGACCAATGAAAGGGAGAGAGGCACCTAATTTGGCAAACCTATCCACCTTCTCATTCCCAAAGATTCCCATATGACCTGGAACCCAGACCAGAAGCACATCCTTTAATGAAGAAAGATCTTCCAGTCTTCTAGAACATTCCAACACCAATCTGGAAGTGAAGACTCATGAATTAAGCGCCTTCAACGCAGACTGGCTGTCCGAGCAGATACAAACACCTTTTAAATTAGTGTTACGCACCCTCTCATCCAAAATACAGCAAAGAATTGCATAAACCTCAGCCTGGGTTTATTACAAGTAGTAGATCGTCTATGTATTTGGTTAGCAGTGTTGGTTTAATTTTTGTTTTTGTTAAGGCAGTATCTATTATGTGGTTCATTACTATTCCAGCAATATAAGTGGAGAGAGAGCCGCCACTAGATAGGCCGCCTATTTGTCTGTAGATTTGTTTATTATTAGTAAAAAAATGTTTTCAAATATGAGTTTGAGATCTTTTAGGAATATCACTTTAGTTTTTATATTAGTATGTGGTTCAATGTTGCTCCAGTTTTGGTTTATTAACTTGTAAAACAATTGAGTGGTTGCAAGGAAATAATGATATTACATCATAGCTAACTATTATTTGCTGGATCTATTTTTAGATTGTTTACCATGATTTACCTACACTGCTGGAATAGTAATGAACCACATAATGGATACTGCCTTAACAAAAACAAAAATCAAACCAACACGGCTAATCAAATATATAGACGATCTACTGCTTGTAATAAACAAAGAAGACTCTCAGAGAAATTTTCCGTGATAGCCTGCTTCTTTTCGTGGTCATCGACCGGTTTCGGGCTTTCGCCCATCATCAGGATGTTTTTCTTAAACAGTGTAATAACATAGCCTTGCACAGAGCAAATACAGTTGATACACTCACACACTAAGTGAAAAAAAATGTCTCTGATTATTTCCAGCTCTGCGGAATCAACCACCACAACAAAGAAGACTCTGTTTAATGAATTGAATAGTTTAAATCAAAATATAAAACTAACACAAGAAAAAGAAAATGGAAACCAGATAAATTTATTATTTGGACATAACAATAATTAAGAAATAACAACCAAATACACACAAAACTCTATAAAAAAGAAATCACTTCAAATCTAACATTCAATTATCATTTAATTCACGTAACGCATATAGTATTCCATACAATTAACACTCTTATAAAAAGGGGAATTAAATTAACAGATAAAAGATATCTCAATGAAACTAAACACTTAATAATCAAAATTCTTACAGACAATGCTTACCCAAAAAATCTTATTAACAAATGTTGGAGATTGCAATTTTATACAGTAACGGAAAAAACAAGACAAACATAAACAAACGGAAAATATAATAAATACAAAAAAGCAAATAATGCTGATCAAACTGTATCCATCATATCTAATAGTCCCGAACAACAACAAATAGCAAACATAGATAACAACAGCCCTCCCAGTGAACTCATACAGCAAAATTTAAATACATCTCATCTAATAGCGCAAACAACTCTACTCCTAGGACAATAATAAGTCAACACAACAGTACCAATATTAACTTTCAAAACAATTTCTTTTCAATAACTTACATGGATAAACTTACTAACAAAATCAAGCATGCATAGCGAAAATATGATATAAGTGAAACAAAGTTTGCCTATAAAACAAGAAATAAAATAACTAACTACTTACCAAGACATAATGACATTATTCCCATGTTCAAAAGAAATGAACTCTAATATACTCAATATCATGCTCATACAATATTAAATATTTGGGACATACTAAAACTTATTTAGAAACGCGGATAAACGCACACAAAAGCACATTAATACAAACTTCTTCTACCAACACAGCTCTGTCAACACATAATAAATTAATCAAGCATGTGCTAAATTTTGCTAATAGTAATGTGTTGGATTATGAAAAAAATTTAAATAAACGAAAAAATTTTAGAAGCTACATATATATTTATGCCAATTTGGAAACAGCAATGAATGGTGTGCACAAATAAGAAAATACAGCTACTCCGTAGATTTGATTAAAAAATACTTGTAACCTCTTGCATAACCTGTAAAATAATACCTTCCTTTCTCTGCCACCTATTACCATTCTAAATCGGCGTTTAAATAAATAATTTCTAAATATATATATATGTTACCGGCAAAGTATGAAATTCATCCCGAACGAGCCCTCATTTATTTTATTACATCCCGATATCAAAATATATTTCAATAGTAATCATTTAAAAGTTAAATTATTTTACTTAAAGTGCCAGAACTATTGAAACACCATGATTTATTATACTGAAACACTACAATAGAATTTCCCCAAGTTAACAAATTAATAATAGGAATATTTAAAAGAATATTTTTTAAAGACACAAAATTTATCATAAGAAATATAATCTGGTATCTAAGTATAAACCACACATGATATTAATCTGGTATCTGAGTATAAACAGAATTCTACAGAATGACGTATATAAAAAAAATTCACCTAGTGGCAAACGCCACAACTAAATTTATCGTCTTAGTCTTCATTCTAATCCATCAACTGTTGAGCCAAGAACACACGCATATGGACAAAAATAATATGCCTACTCTTTTTCTTTCTCAACTAATATTACAAGAAATCTTCACATTATTTTAGCTCATTCATACATACATAAATTATCTCGTAATAGTAACTAATAATTTCATCTCTAACAGATCTTCCAAAATTAAGAAAATTATACACAATGAAAAATGATGCATCTTCGAGGAAGATGGCATCCAACAGTCTTTTATTCCTATTTTAAATGTTTGAAATTTAAAAGTAAAATCTGCTATAAAATGAAATAAACTCAAGAACGACTTAGGAAAAACTTTCGGCTTATTATCAGTAATATGACAAGCATAATATAAAAGTAATAGGCACTAATAACAACGAAAACTTGTTTTTTTTATTCCAGATTGGATTTTATATAATGATCTTTTAAAAATTAAGGTTGGTATTAATATATATACTTTTTAACTTGCATATTATAAAATAAGTCGTCATTATTTTGTAATTGTGTATAATATTTTATGTACTTCAAAAATTATGTTCCTTTATTGTTATCTGCTATAGAATTACTCTTGAAAATGGCAAGCAGATTGCCGAAATATGGAGTTTTTGTCCTAAACTTGCCAATAAGAATAATGTAATCTGGAATAAATGAAGGCTGAAAAATGGTTCATATCATCTAAAAATTCCATGTAGAATTTTTTCTAAATAACAAAAAAAAAAACGGCCCAGATCAATGTCACAATGTCTAAAAGTGTTCTCCACAAACTTCACTTTCTCACTAGCTAAATCATTATTCACCACTTCACTTTTGGAGCCAACCACTTTCTGCAATCTGCACCGACTTCTATGATCATGTCCAAAAAATATAAAGATCTGGGGGGGACGCGTACGCTCCAAACGTGCATGCCAAAACTGCCGATGTAAAATGATGCGATCTTCAAACATGCTCAGAGCGCAGTCTTGGCGCGTAGGTCTCATAAAAATTTCCACCTCGGTGGAAATTCCACACGCCTCTCTAAATCCTTTAAAATGTGCACGGTATTGGACTTTACGCTCCATACCTACTGTCTGATGTACAGCCTAGCGCGTTCACATTTTTTGCATCACATTCCAAGCGCGCGTTCCGGCGTGACACTCCGGAGCGGCATGTTAAAACCGACAGATCGGACCGTACATGTAAACGGGGCTAAGACTAGTATTTCTTCTGAAGAGTCCAACATATTACCAGTCATTTTGTAATTTCTATAAAAAAACGGACATTACACAATATAAGACCGGAAAAAAAGAAGGAAAGTGGTAACGCTAATTAATCAGTTAACCCTAGTTAACATGTCTAGCTACCCGCTAATGTTGCCCGTACTAGAGGTCTATTTGCCAAGTAAACAATGAGCGCGACCTCCTGTCCACCTGGAGCTCGTGTTTATTCTCTGTCAACATGAACAAAAAACAACCCAGCATTGTCAACAAACCAACATTCCCTTTTTTTTTACCATTCTTTCATATAATGTTACAGTAGTAGCCTTAAATGTCAACAACTACCCTACTCGTTTTTTTTTCTTCCTTTTTTAAATTCCTCTTAGTTTGTAAGATGGAAGGAAGTTTTATAATCCTGTCCAATAATCGAAAAGAGTAATTACCAGAAAGGCTTCTGTGGAAGAAATAATTTTTTATGTTTGTCTGTGTGTGTGACTATGAGCGAACAAAATATCTCGATATAAAAATTCACCGTACGCACAAGCCTACATGATACCCGTAATGAAGGTTTCTGTCAAAAACTGTCAACCGGATCTTCAGGCGACAAAAAAAAAAGGGTTCCAACGATTTTTTTTATTCAAATTTCTCATACTAATTGCACACATGTCTTGAAGAGTTGGGCAAATTAGGCGCTTCATTATTTCCAAGACGTTATTCTCAGAATATTTCTGTGGAGCTTTCAGATATGAAAACAGCTTCCATCAAAATTCATCCCCACAGATAAGGATAGAAAGTCTGTCAGCCGTGTAGTGGAATCAGATGTCTTGAAGAGGGTTATGATGCGATGAATGGTTGGGAGTTAGTTAGAGATTTTTAGAGAGTTGTTACTCGAAATATGAACTACTAATTTACGAAAATAGATATATATTTTAACAATAATTTAAACGTTTGAAAAGATAAACTACAATTAATTTAAAATGATTTAATAGTAACTAAGATGCACTACTATGATGAATAAATATATGTTTAAAACCTTAGATAAGGACGCACTCGCAATGTATGAACTGATGTCGTATTTCACTGGTAGAATCCTGATGAAACGCTGATAAAATACTGAAGAATACCCATCCCCTCTTCCGGTGGAGAGACATTTATATTGGCATCACTCACACATTGACAAGTGTGTAATTACAGGTCACACTGAAACATCTCTTGCCGTGTGTTGACCCTAGGTCTTGAATAGGTTGGTGACCAGTGTGGCAACAGATGATGGCGGTTATCAAAAGACTGTAGCCAGGTGGTCTTTTGAGTGTTTGTTGACCCTTGTATATCGGCCAGGTGGCTTCTGTATAATGACCCTTTTGAAAGGGTTCTTGTTGAAAGGGTTTTAGCGGTGTGTCTTTGGCGATCCCTTTGACCGTGCACTGACCGCGGCTCTTGACCTGAATAATAGCGACTGGCTGGCACCACTAGTTATAATTTTTATAATTTAAAAATTATATCTTTTCCTTCTTGTTATCACTCCTTCTTGTTATCACATTACAGCCGTCTAAGATCTGAAAGCCTTGGACAAGGCTAATAGACAGAGATGTTGTTTTCTTTCAGTGGACTTCTCTCAGGCATCTTACTAACTATCAAAATTGGTCTAAGACTTATCAAACGCAACTAAGTTAAGGGCCAACAGTGAAATTCATGCTGGGCCGCCTCACTTGTCCAAATGTTTCTAAATATCTTAGATTCTCGTATTTTGATATGAGTATATATATTAAGGATTTATATAGGATTATTCGCTCACTAAAAAGAATGAGCGACGGCTGCGTACCACTCAAATAGCGATGGAGAGGAGTATGTTGGGTGTAAAGAAGAAAGATAAGATTTAAGCTACAGAAATCAGGAAGAAGACACTGTTTACGGTTCTGGTAGTAGCAGCTAAAAAACTCAAGTGGAACTGGGCAGGTCATATTTCTAGGTTAGAAGGCGACAGATGGACCAAAGTCTGTACTGAGTGGGGCCCGGCGAACCCGAAGAGCAAGAAAGGAAGACAGTTTCGCAGATGGAGGGACGAGATAACTCAAGTAACAGGAAGTAATTATACCAAAATAGCAAGATGTCGCGAAGATTGGAAAAAATGGGAGAGGCCTTTGCCCAGAAATGGAAAAACAAAAGAATATAACAAGTTTATTTTATTTTTACAAAGAATTGACTTTATTTAATTTTTTTTATTTAATTATTTGTAAACATTTGTAATGTAATGTACATTTTATTTTATTTCATTGAAGTAATAGAAAATATAATTTACCATTTTTGTACTAAGGATGTAAATCCAGGAAATGAATAAAGGCTTATTTTATTATTTTAATTTTATTATTATTATAGGATTATTAAAACAATTCGAATCAATTGAATGGAAATAATTACTTCATTATTACTTGCAAATAATTACTATTTGGAAATAAAAATACCATCATTTTCTTTGATACATTTTCTCGGGATAATGGATTTTTCAATAGTTTTGAGGGACCAGTAGCGTGCTTTACTCTAAAGTTCGACTATTTCAGTACAATTAAGGTTTTGCAGCCTCTAAATTTTAGGCTGCAAAGACCAAGAACCCTTTCAAAAGGGTCATTATACGGTCAGTGTACAGAAGCCACCTGGCCGATATACAAGGGTCAACAAACACTCAAAAGACCACCTGGCTACAGTCTTTTGATAACCGCCATCATCTGTTGCCACAATGGTCACCGACCTATTCAAGACCTAGGGTCAACACACGGCAAGAGATGTTTTAGTGTGACCTGTAATTACACACTTGTCAATGTGTGAGTGATGCCAATATAAACGTCTCTCCACCGGAAGAGGGGATCAGTATTCTTCAGTATTTTATCAGCGTTTCATCAGGATTCTACGAGTCATTTACATCAGTTCATACATCACGAGCGCGTCCCTATCTAAGGTTTTAAACATATATTTATTCATCATAGTAGTGCATCTTAGTTACTATTAAATCATTTTAAATTAATTGTAGTTTATCTTTTCAAACGTTTAAATTATTGTTAAAATATATATATATTTTCGTAAATTAGTAGTTCATATTTCGAGTAACAACTCTCTAAAAATCTCTAACTAACTCCCAACCATTCATCGCATCATAACCCTCTTCAAGACATCTGATGGCCTCTCGACAATATAGTCTTTGTACTCTAGCTTCCACGGTTGGTAAGCTGGCACTTGCCTCCTCCTCCCCCCACCTACATTTTTATGTTAGAACAAAAGTGTAGAACTTGAAATTAAAAAAAAAAAAAAATTGTCATTATATGTATAACTCTATTAAGAGGGGTGAGAGAAAATCGGGTGAGTTATTTTACACCAGATTTGTGTATCAAAAGCCGAAGAGATTGCCTGACAAATTGTGCAGTTGCAATGTTTGCAGCGCTACAATTTAATAAAAATAGATACTCGGCACTCTAAACATGTCAAATATTATTAGTTCATTAGTAATGTTATTAGTGCGATTATTTTTCATATTATTGAAGGTGATGTGAGCCACAAAGAATCGCCACGGGAAGAGGCCCGCATGCGAAAGAATTGAATTCAACTTTCAAAAGTTTTCTGTTATGAACCACACTAATATACATTAGTGTCATATCCTGTATCAAAAAAAAAAAAAGAAAAAGAACATTTTAGACAATACAATTTTCAATTGTACAATATTTCAAAACGTGAGAATATTAAAGGCGAACAAAACAAAATTTAGGAACAATGGCCAAACTAACTTAAGGATTTCCTTGGCACGTGCAAAGTTTTCAATTTAAGTTGAAATGTTACTCGCTGATTGAAGCTTTTACACTTAGTTAACAGAGACTAAGTACTTAAAACAACTTATCACTTGTTGCTCCTACATAATGCTTACCATTGGCCATAGACCTATTACGTTAACCGCGGCATAGCAATCAAGTTTCCAGTTTGAATTTCACAAATTATGTGATATTTACATCGTTTTTTTGAAACACAAAAGAACCTGGTATGAAACACTCGCACTACTTTGTCTTGTGTAATTATTACAACTGTAGTAGTGGAAGTTATTTATGTAAATATATGAAATCGTAGCAGCGAAATAGAAACGTTGAATAAACACTACTGATTATTCGCTGTTAAACATAAGTATTTATTTTACAATTAACTGACTACGATGAGAAGAGTTTATAGAGGATAAACTGATCGAACCAAGAATGATGATTGTTAGTAGCTTAATGAATGTTGAATAGTAGCTTTGGCTGCTGAATGTCGCTTAAAAAGCAATACGACTAGTTAGAACTCTTGCTTGTTCTAACGGTGGTGAGCTAGTGTGAATAGAGTTTGGTGTACCTTCAAGGTGGATGTTGAACTCCTGAAAGTTGATCTTGCGACGGATTTCTTCAAGCTTCAACCGGTGACTCACTGTTAAACCTCTCAGATAGGCGGCTTCTATTCAATTTCTCTTAGTGTTAGAGTCAGCTTTTAGTTGTGAGAATAGCTGTTAAACTTGTAGACCAATCGCCAATAGATTGTAGCGAGCGTGATAGAGGGTGTAAAAAGCGTAGTAGGTACAGGCTCATTGGTAGCGCTTCGATGTGAATGCTAATGGGACCACTGATTTCAGCTTTTGTGTGGCAAATTTGCTGGCGATTGGCTTCATTACAAAATTAATGTAGAGTGTGGAAGCTGGATTATTTGTCATTATTTGTTTTTTTTTTCTGTTTCATCTGAAATGTTTTTGGTGATAGTGTTGTATGTTTGTAGTGGTTTGAGCGGTGTTGTAAAAGGGCTTGTAATTATGTTTGAGGTAAAGATAGAAGTATTAAGAAATAAACGAGAGAGCACCACTGTTTTTAAAATAAATATATTATTCTCTAAGCAAATTTAAGTACTTTACAATATCACAATTATATCTTAATAAATGATGTATATTTAGAATAAAGGCAAATATCTATCATTGGACCGAGCGATTCCTGAAGTGTTCTGTTCTGGCTTTGGAAGCAGAATGCAGACTTAGTTGTTTGAAGGCAGAAGTCTGACTGTCCTAAGGAATGCTCTCTTCTACCGGGGGAATTTTCTTTTACAAAAGAGTTACCCTAACGGATTTTTGTGCCTTTGTTTTCCTAATAGCAATGACCCCAATTTACAGTACCTGACTCTAAAATACACTCTTTTTGAAGGTAAATTCACAGCACTAAGATACATTTAAAATAACAAAATTAGATTTTTCAACTATAAAATATTCTAAACTAATTTTAAAAACTATTATTTTCTTATATTTCTTTCTTCCACTACACATCATGAATTTTAGGGCTTTAACTACTTGAATATAATAATTACATTACAGATTATCAAGCGCCGCCTCTCAATCCCCAATAAAACTTAAAATAACAATTTTGGACTTAAGCCTATCGTCATAGAGACCCAGAATCCTCAATAATCTATTTTCTCGTAAAAAAAAGTGTTCCAAATTAAAAAAATATTTGGTGAGAAACACTCACACTACTTTCTCTTGCTCTAATTAATTTTGCAACGTTTAATCTTTTTAGTTGGACTAGCTATAAAAATGGTGGTGGGGATTTTACTGTATATCTGAGCGGCCTTATGTGGAGCTTTCTATGCCAAAACCAAGAAAGTTGTGCGAATTTGAATTTTAACTAAATGACAGACTTTCGATACCCTTCTAAAATAAATTTTTTCAGAGAAATGTTTCAAATATAAGTGATACATTTCTATCTATGTAGCAAGCATTCCAATTTAAAGAAAATGGTTGTAACTTTTTTCGAGAAAATTCCAAAAAACACTCAAAACCCTATTCTGCACCTCAAAACCCCTATCACCAAAACACTCAAAACCCCTAATCGCACGTCTAGTTAACCGATTTTCTTCAAATTTGTAATTCTATCAATGCTTCTAATGGATGGATGGTAAAACCATATATTATAAAGAAATGGTACTTTATAGGGAAGCAAAACGCTTCTGTTCCCCCAAGAAACCTTCAAAAATAAAAATTTTCGCGGGAAAATGGTGCAAATAAAAGTCACAGGTATTTATGTATGAGAATCGTTAGAATTGTTTTCGAGAAATTCGCAATAAAGCAAAAAAAAAAATCAGTAAGTCGCACTTCCGGTTGATAGATTTTGTTTAAGGCCTTCCTCTCAGATACGGTGGTAGTATCTAAACAGAATACGAACTTTGATTTCTTGATTATTTTATAGAGAGATTCTCCCCACACACACAAACATTGGCTAAAAAAAAGGGAAGTGAATTAGCGTACTGGACTCCCACGCAGACGTCCTGGATTCGAGTCCAGCTATGCTGCTCTTAGATTTTTTCTCCTTAGGAGCTTCTACAGCTCACTGTCCGGTGATGGACAGTGTTGTCTGTAACGTGAGAACACTGTCCGGAGCGCGGCAGTGCGCTGAGAAGTTTCTGGACACCAATGACCATAGAAGTTGACGCACCTTAAATTAAAAAAAAAAAATCTTTTGTGACATACTCAAACAACTTTCTCTTACTCCAGTTCTCAAAATTATAATTGACAAATGTTATAGTTTGTATACCAAATTTAATGAAATTCGTCGAAAACTGAAAAACCTGTTCAGTAAAAGGGCACTTCCAGTTTACTAATTCTCTTCAAACTCGGAACTTTGGCCATCTATTTATTTCTATTCAATTTTGTTTGGATGATAGAATTATATAATCCACTACGATAGCACTTTAGAGGAAGCTGTAACCCCGCCCCTCTCTTAAAAGTTCCCTTAAATGAATTTTCCCAGAGAAATATTGAAATAAAAGATGTACATCTTTGCATGTTTAGTTTAAATATGAAGTTTCAAGAAAATCGTCGGAGCCGTTTTTGAGAAAATCGCGAAAAAGTGATAAAAATCATTCAGTAAAGTGTTAAAATAAACGCACTTCCGGTTATCCAATTTTTTTCAAACTCGAAATTTCAACCACATATTTCATTCTAATTAATATTATTTAGATGATACAATTGTTTAATAAACTGAAATAGCACTTTAGATGAAAACCTAACCCCAACTCTCCCCCAGAAGTGCCCTTAAATGAATTTTCCTGGAGAAATGTTCCAAATAAAAGTTGTAGCTCTTTGTATGTGTAGTTGATGTACCAAGTTTAGAAAAAATCGTCGAAGCCATTTTTGAGAAAATCGCAAAAACGTAAAAAAAAAAAACTAGTAAACTGGTACTTCCGGTGGAGGAATTTTGACAGATAATGCACCGTCATGGTGATACCTAAACGTAATATCAAGTTTCAACTCTCTAAGATTTTTCGTTTTTGAGCTATGCTGTTCATATACATACACACAGACACACACACACATAGAGCATTTGCTAAAAACCACTTTCTTGGACTCAGGGGATCTCAAAACGGATATTTCCGGTGAAAACTCGATATCGAAAATTTGACACGATTACAATACTTCCTCTTACTAGGAGTAAGAGAAAGTAAAAAAAATGGCTAAAAACATTTTTTTCATACTTAGAGGACCTCAAAACTATTATTTCCGTTGAAATTTCAATTTGAAAATTTGACACGATCACCCCCCCCACTTACTCTTACCAGGGCATAAAGTAAAAAAACATAAATTCCCATAATTTATTTTGCTATGTTGTCCTAATCTCTCAATTTTTGTTCTTTCTCGCTTTAAATAATTAATTAAAATGGTAATCCCAATATGCAATTAGTCAAATGGAATATCAAATTTGAAATCCTGCTTTGAAACGTTTAAAGTAATGCCATTTTGATAAAAGTGTGAGTATTGCAGACTATATATATATATATATATATATATATATTTGGACCTCTAATACAGAATTACCAGAGAACGTGTTATTTTTGAAAAATACAAAAGCTTTATAAATAAAATGCAGAATTACTAAATTGTTCTAAATGTTTCGTAAAGTAAATATTACGAATGCCAGCAGAAAACAGTAGGAATAGTTAATATATAAACCGGAGAAACAGAATTTTGGTAATGAGTTGATGTATTGTGTGTTTTTCCTATGTGAGAAAGTCAAACTCTCACAGAGAGATAGCGTCCCAGTCACAGAACTTTTGTACGGTTAATTCACGTTTTTAAAACTATAATTTATTGAATGCAAAAAGAATATTTTCATACAAAATAAATATCAGCAAACATGTCCACATTGTGAAAGCCCTTGATTATTAAAAAAATTATTTTATCAAACATTGTATGCAAAATACTTAGGTTTACGGGTTAAGACTGCTTCAGTAATTGTTTATCTGCGGACATTTCGCCCATATTGCATTAAGTTTCCTCAGGATAGGGTAGTCTTGAAAGCGGAAGCAACACTGGGCAGGAACAGAGTAGCTAAAACAGCGGCGGGGGCTATTTCCTCCGCCATCTTGAGCGAAAATGGTTGCAAGTTGTGGGCAGGGGCTTAATTTTTCCTTCTATGCATTTGATTGGATGGCGAGTAACGAGTCTAGAAGTCTTCCTTCTCATCGTACTTCAGCTAAAGTTGTAGACTTATTTTGACGTGGAATACTTTCTTTTTTTCGAAAGACCAGTATTCCAGTATTTAAGGAAACTTACCACGAGCAGATGGAGTCCATTATCGCTACAGCTTTCCTCTTTCTAAATTTCAACTGCCTCTCTTCTTTTCTCTAATCATTCGTCTGTGAGAAGGAACCAAGCCCTACGCTATCCAAAGCCCCTCCGGGCAAGCAAATAGCTACCCCAAAGAAAAACAACCATAAACGAGAAATCACATCCTGGTTTAATCCACGTAAGTTTCACACAACATCTCTCTCAGCATTTGGTGGGATCCTCTACTAAGCATTATGGTTTAGGAAATCATCTCTAAGTAAGTTGAAGAAATTCCTATTGGGGTCATGCCAGAACCCTTTTGTATAGTTTTCTGTGAGACGGAAGAAGAAACACCCATCCATCTTATGACAGATTGCTTAGGTTGTGAGGAAATTAGGTTCGGGCCATTTGATTGGAACAGGATGTAGGGCAAATTGGGTCATAACCTTAAAGGGAAATAGCTGATGCTCTTCCACAAACATCCTGTTCCGACCAAAGGTCCTGAACTTAATTTCCTCACTACCTAAGCCATCTGTTAAGATGGATGGTTTCTTCCTCCGTCTAGCAAAAACCTCTGCAAAATATGTCTGACATGAGCCCCATTACATATAGGTGTCTTCTTGAACCACAATGCCCAGTAAGCGGTCAATCCAGATGCCTGACAGTAGCCTGTAAAAGACACAACAACACCGCACTAATAGCTCTTCTACACAGTTAAATTCGTAATAATTGTTACTTGAGTTTACTTTGGTGTCATTCTAGCATGCGTTGTAGACGAATATTCTGCAAATGCACAATATCTTGTTTGTTATATCTGACATAATGTATAAGTACAATGTCATAGTTACTAATAGAAATTAAATTGTAATTGATTGAAAGGATAGCGAAGTTGCGTTGGTTCCTGATGTTTCAGGATTTGGCTACGAATTTAAATTTGGGTCTCCAGAGCTTGGTTTAGGCTAGTTGCGCAAATTCTTCACTTTCCATTCTGTTTTCTCACTTTGAGACAAATTGTGACCCCAATTGAAATTGGTTCTGTTACCTTGGTGCGCACGAGTCGTTCGTTCGAGCTCTTCTTTTGACTAATTGATTTAGGCATAAAGAAGAGAACGTAATTTTTGAATATCAGAATGGTTCCCGGTTTTAGATATAATTATACCTGGATTTTAGAACAATCCCCCTTGTCGATTCAAAGATCTAGCGTGCCAATAATTTGTCCAATGAACTGTTTAATGCCAAAGAACTACTTGAAGATGGCATTGGCACGTATAACTTTACTGTACTCCTGTTGTAATGGCTAATGGAAATGACTAAATGAAAATGGATTGGGTTACATTCCCGGCCAAAGGTTTTGCCCATTTCCCTTCCACTTTTTGAAGCAGATGTACATGAATTCCAAGCAAGGCCTTGGATTTATGTATGTACTAAGTTTAATATTAATGTTAGATTGCTAACTGTAACCGGACATTTGGACAAAACAGGCATTTATTACTCGACAACTTAATTGTGAAACCTGTGGGCGGAGATAAATGAAGGGCTTAGCTACTAGAAAGCTTTGGCAATGGGCGGAGTTTAACAGCCTTTTAGGTGTCACATCTAAGTTGTCGAGCTATACTTTATATAATCGTATATTAAAAAAAAAAGAAAATAGAAATCAGGGAAAAACTATAAGAAAAATATAAACAAATATACTTTTTACAAAGAGATTTCCATGATGTTTGCTTACATGTATATATAAATGTATAATATATAAGACCAAGGTAAAGTTTGAACCCGGTGTGGCTTTATTACAAGGTATAAAACAATGTATAAAGAGGAGAAAAGAAAAAGAAAAAATAGGGAGGTATATAACAACAGGTTGGGGAGTTATCGTGAAAGTAATTTATCTCAATACAGTTCCCTTGGCATCACCTCTATGTGTATGTATGTGAGTTGTATATCTAGTAAACCCGAGAGCGGTTACCACAAATGTAAGACGCAATACTATTAAAAGTACTAGTAGCCCTATACAAACACAAACCCATCCCCATAGACACGCACACACACACACAGCATTGTTGACCTATATAACAACAAACAAAAAGATAATCCCCAACTTCCCACCTAGCCAAACCGTTAAACCATAATCCTTTTTGCTTGAGATATGCAGCACCTCGACTGCAGAGTTAACTTTTTCTTTCCTTTTTTTGAGATGTGGGAGGAAGGAAAATCGTGAGGAATATGGCATCCTAGGTTTTAAGTGGCCTGCTCTTTGATTTAATCCACAAAAGGGTAATAAATTATGACCAAGAAAAAGAGGTGGGACTTTCTTACAGAGCAATGATTGGACATTCTGGTGTGAAACATTCACAATACTTTTGCTCACTACAATAAATACACTAAATACAATTTTCTTTAAAATTTGTTACGTTCACAAACGATTGGACCTATCATAAAAAAAATGTGATAAGGGTTTTCTAGTATAGCTGAATGTATGTGAGCGCTCACTGCCTTAAGCTTAGCACATAGATTCTCCAGAAAATCATCTAAAATTAATAATAATTAATTAATAATTGGAATTCCTAGCAGTGCATTTAATGTATCTTAATAATGAATAAGTGGTAGAACCAAACATAGCACTTTAGAGGAAACTTTACTGTGAGGAATTAACGTAGCATCGTTCCCCGGAACACTCCTTAAATCAACTCTTCTAGAAATAAATCAGCTTCATAAAACATTGCAGTAGGTGGGAGGACATCCTAAAAGGACTAATGGAAAAATGTGGCAGGGAAAATTTAAAGAAATGAAGATATTTCTGATACTCACAGTCTTTGAACAAGCTGTAGTGGAATTTCGAAGTAGTGAATAAATGTAGGAGAAGACTTAACGGATTCGCTCAGAGGAGCAGGGTGGAGCTTCGGTAGAGCAGATCATTACTGTTTCCGTGGTCTCGAGCAAGCAGCGTTAGTGAAGTGTAATAGAATCCGAAGAGACGGGTCTAAAGCAGCGAGAAAGATACAAAATTGAGAATCTCACTCGCTACTTAGGCCAGACTAGAGTGGGAGACTCTGCATATATAAAGCTGCGCTAGCCCTACAAGAGAGTCTTTAGAACCGTTTATACAGCAGTTACAACGGGTCAGCAACCAACTATTACTCTTCTCTTTACTCTTTCTAAATCTCTAATTTCTATTTACGTGTAATGTCCTGGCAGTTTAGTGTCTCTATTTTATTATACAGTATTCAGCATTCTTTCTCGCTTATTTCTTTAAAAACCCTTCCTCACTAATTTCTTTCCTTCTCATACCTATTATATAAAGTTAAACATTGATGACGATGGGAAGTAGAAAAGCATTGAAGGGTCCTAGAGGTACATCTTTTAAAAGATTTATAACAGATAGAAGACTTGGAGTGTTTTCTCTTCTTGTATAGGTTACAATTGAGAGTTTTGGTAAAGGCGTATTGACTGGACCCGCTTGGATAGCCACTGATTTAAACAAAATGGGCAGGACGTCTAGTCCTTTGGGTTTTTGTATTGTGGCAATGTAGTCGGGGAAACGGTGTACCACTTAAGGATAGCTAAGATATTGTTATCTAACCGGTAGATGACTGGGGAAAGCTTGTTGGGAGAAATCATTTTTTTGTGAGGTGGGGATGAGATCTATATTTGCTCAAGTAACCAGCAACCAGTTATAGAAAATTATTGGAACCGAGAAAAAGCTCTAATCTCTGCTGGTGAGGTAGAATTTGCATGTAGCTGTGCTAAACCCAAAATAGTGGTACGTATCAACAAATACTGCAGACCCTATGTGTTTTGTTAGAATTGCTGATGGAGGCAATGGAAGTGTTGTTCATGTTTTTTGGCTGAGACATACGCAGGAACGCCAAGTTTCCTGAAGAAGCGGTTAACATACTTCCCACTATGGGGACTGTGGAAGTTGGATCTCCTTGGTTGAATTTTATGGGTTACGACCAAATTAGTTTGATGAATGTTCGCGTAAATGTTCTATAATATTTAATCTTTTTTCAGTGGCGTCTGAACATTTATTGTGTGTGTGTGTGTGTGTGTGTGTGTGTGTGTGTGTGTGTAGAGAGAGAGAGAGAGAATGTATGGATTTTAAGTACCATGTTGATAGTTGCAAGGAACTAATTCTTAACTCTGTATAATTGATAGAAATCTTCATTTTATGATTAAGATCTTGACAATAATGGAAAATAAAAAAATCAATAAACTAATTTAACTCAAAGTTAAATATTCCTAAATTGTTAATTATTTCAGTTACAGGTAGGAATAAATTTGTAACGCTGAGCATCAATAATGTGGAATTTCCATAAATATTGGCAGAGTGATTGAATCCCTAAGAAATTTGCTTCCCTTTCGTCATGTATAAAGAATTACATCAATATCTAATTTTATTGATTCTACTAGGATCTAGAGGTAAGTGTACTTAAGATTCAATCGATTTTTATTACATTTCCATAATCAATATATTTAATTAAAAATTTCAATTATTAAGTTAAATTGATTGAACACTGATTTATTTATTTACGGTTATTACCCATAAAGATTAGTAATTTTATTTTAATTTGACTTATTTTTAATTTATTAGAAACATTTTATTACATAATTTTTTTAACCTCTTAGATAGAAGGGAAGGGGAATAACTAAGTGGTAGCGTACTGGAACGCGGAGGACCCGGGTTCGAGTCCATCTGTGCTACCCTTAGATTTTTTCTTTCAAGGAGCCTCTACAGCTCACTATCCGGTGATGGACAGTGTTTTCGTAACGAGAGAACACTGTCCGAAGGCTGGCAGTGCACTGAGAAGGCTCCGGGTACCAATGACCATATAGATGTTGACGCGCCTTAAATTAAAAAAAAAAATTTTTTTTAGATAGTAAATCGTTAAATTAGATTCATGTAATAATAATTAACGACTAATTGCACAATATTGCCCGGAAGGATATGAAATGAAAGGAAATGTTCCCTTTACAGTAGTTGTCAATCCAAATTCATCTTCTTGTTAATCAGAAATGTATCCCCCCCCGCAAACTTTATAAAATGAAGCAAAATATAATTTCTTTTTCCAAATAAATGTTTATCATTCCTTATAAATAATATATTTTAATCAGTGAGATCAATGACGGACGTTAAATGCTTAAAAAAAAATCAGTTATAAAATTTAATGTTAGGTTATGAAACTTTATTTATATGTAGGTATATAATTTTTTTTTAATTTACATAAATATTATGAAAATGACATTTCTGTTAAACTTCTCGAGCCTCCTTTTGCACCAGTCCGAGCCTTACCCGGGGAGGCACGCCTTCCACTTTGAAAATCGCTGCTCTGAAGTATCTTTTTATCAGTACAATGTATAGTTCTGCCACTTATAATAAGTTTTTTTGACTTTTCTGAAATTTCTCGATAACTACTTCAATTATTTCCTTTAAAAATGTGGATGGGTCCGCAATGCTGGATAACACTCGTTATTCTATCCGTCGTAGCATGCATATAGGTTTTGTTCCTGACCGGGGTTCGGATTTTCATCCATCGTCAGAACAAATTCACCAAGTTCGTATAGAGGGTTCACTTCAACGAAATGTTTCTGTAGACTCACACTTGTTAGTTGTATCAACTCAAGTTCCGAGCAACAACTTATAGAAAATTATTGGAGCCGAGAAAAAGCTCTCTAATCACTGCTGGTGAAATAGAATTTGCATATAGCTGTGCTAAACCCAAAATAGTGATACATATCAACTAACACTGCAGACCCTAAGTGTACAGAAACATTTAGTTGAAGTGAACTGTAGTGGAAGAAGAAATGCAAAAATAAATAGTTTTGAAAAATATTTTAAGTGAAATAATTTTGGCGAAAATAATGGATTTTAGAGTCAGGTACTATAATTTAAGGTCATTGCTGCTAAAGAGACAAAGGCATAAGAATCCGTTAGGGTAATAACAATGCCACTTGGCCAACTGTTTTGTTTGAGAAAATCCCCCGTTAGAGAGGGCATTCCTTCAAGACAGTCTGCATTCTGCTTTCAAAGAAGAATAGTCTGTTTTTAGACACCGAACCAGAACATATCAGAACTGTGCCAGTTATAAGTTAAAACATAAGAGTTTAGCATTTAATCTAGATACATACATAATCGCTGTGATATTATAAAGCTATTTAAATTCACTTAGAGAATATATTTATTTCAAAAACAGTGGTGATTTCTTGATTATTTTCTAATACTTCTCTCTTAAACATATATACTTACAAGTCCCTTTTACTAAACCGCTCGTGCTACTCAAGCTACCAGCACACAAACACATAACATCACCAATCAAATTTCAGAACTCTCTACACGAACTTGGTGAATTTGTTCTGACGATGGATGAAAATCCGCAACCGGTCAAGAACACAACCAATATGCATGCCACGACGTATAAAATACCGGATATTTTCTTTAAACTTTGAATACAAACTGCACATACTCGTAAATAAATCCAACCACGTTTTATTTGAAATATTCCCTCACACCCCAAAATTGAGTTTAGGAAGTTCGGTGGGATTTGTAGCATTAAATTTCAAATGTTATTTGAGTTTCTTCAAAAATATTGTCGCTCTCTTCTAGACTACAATGTAATTACATTGAATTTATTAGCTGAACCAAAACCGCCAACCAGCATGTAACTACCCATCCAACACTTCTATATTTATGTTTTAGAGCTCTGAAAAAGTATTTCTAACTTTATAGAAAATTTCCCAGTTTTTAAATTATTTTACGACACTAAAAGACAAAAATCGCGTGAGTGTTTCAAAAGAGAATTTTTTAAAAATTCACTGCTAATATTAAGTTTATAGTTTGAGGAATACTAGTTAGAGGGAATGTATATATATATTTATTGAATGGATATATATATATATTCGCCAATCTGATACAACTTCATGTCTGTTTAAAAACAAACATTGATTTTTGCAATATAAGTTAATTATTTTATTTGTATGGACAAATTAACTACCATTTCCGTGCTGTCTGAAATTCTACCAGCTGTTACTTGGTAATCTGAAGATTTATTAACTCCAATTGAATTTAATGAACGTTCTTTCTAGTTTTTACAGCTGTTAGTTTTCTATTATATATATATATATATCTTATATAATCTTTGAAATTGGTCGGTACGTTACGAATGTTTGTACAGTTTAATTAAGGGTACAAAAAAAAAATAAAAGATAAAAAAAATATGAGTTTTATAGTTAAATGGACCAGCAGATCACGTGCAAGTAATTAAAATGAAACTGAATCTGGATAAGAGTAATTTATTTGCTTGTCTTTAACTAAATACTGGAATCGTGCCAAATTTTCTATATCAGGATTTTACCGGAAATATACAACGGAAATTCAATAAGTAACGAGACAAATCGCTGTAACACAAAAACGGTTTTTTAATCAATACAATAGTTTCAGTGCGTCAATAGTTGGCATCCTTGTCAGTTGCCCAGTTCCTCATCACCTGTTCGATTGTCCTTGGTAATCATAACCTCAAAAGTATGCAGTTAGCAATGGTGAGTCCCTCGAGCATTGCATTTCGGAGAAACAACGCTCAGTGATTAGATTTTTAGTTGCAGATGGCATCAAAGGTAATAAAATCCACGAAAGAATGTTGAAAGCGTACAGCAATAAGTAATTGAACCGTTCGAACATTTACAAATGGGTAGAACAGTTTAAAAGTGGCCGTATAAGTGTCTATGACGAGCAACGAAGTGGACGAGCGGTTGAAGTTGCAACTTCCTCCTTCGAATATCGCATTAACGCGTTAATTCAGGACAAAAGCGCATTACTGTGGAACTGATAGCTGAAGAAGTGCACGCGAGTGTTTAAACTGTCCATAACATTTTCCAGAATAAGCTGCAATCAAGAAAACTTTTCGAGATGGGTTACGGTCCACATCCCCCGTACAGTCCTGATCTCGCCCCTCCGGTCATTTGTTTGGGCCCCTTAAAGAGGTTCTATGTGGGCAACATTTTGAATCCAATGAAGAAGTTAAAACTCAAGTGCAAAAGTAGCTTCGAGATAAGCCCAAAGAATTTTATGCCAGACACATACATACACAAATTAGAAGAACGATGGGACAAGTGTATATAAATGTTGCTATAAATACATCGTTTTTGAGCTACTGCAATGTTTTCATTACTTATTGAATGACCCTCATACATTTCCAGATCTCCTGATTCCCCCCTCTCCCCCAAAGTGGTTTTTAGTAATTGGTCTATGCTGAGCATTACTGTAAAACAGAAAAAAAATCGCAGAAAGTTCAATCTTGCAATTTCGTTTAAGTTTCACCAGGGGACCTGATAATTAGGTTTTTTGGTCATACGCAGCTACTCACGAGCGTCAAGCATACAAATCGCCGTAACACAGGTCTCAATCTTTCATGGACCGAGGATTTTGGAAATTGTAATTTCAAGTTATGTTGGTGATTTATTAAACTTATCTGGTTATATGTAATCATATTCACATAGCTCCAAAGTTCTTGGAAGAAAAAAATTACGACTTCCCTCGACTGTTTTTTTTGGGGGGGCTAATTACAGTGTTGTGTTAATAATAATAAAAATAAGTAAGAAAAAGTTGTGTGAGCGTCTCGTGCTAGATTTTTCTCTAAATAAACGGATTAAAAAAAAGAAGAATATGGTAATTAAAAATTTGCTTTGATGTATATATATATATATATATATAAACAAAAAAACAAAGGCAAGCAAAAAGTGGTGTAGACCACAGTTAACGGATGGGATAAAGTGGGAATAGAAAAGGAAGCGATGATTCTCTGTTAGGCGTACACACGCACATCATACACATCATATACAAACACACAGCAGCACGTTCTGTTCGAGTTTTGGAAAACTGGCCACACTTGTCCTCCTCTTGCATGCGGTTGAACTGTCACTTTGCACACCATACATATATCTTCACTTTTAAGAATGAAAGAGTTTGTTTCCGTGTATGAATGAAACTAGTTAGACCTCCCCTTGCTCTACATTCATTACTGTACAAAAAAGACAAATACAAAAAAAAAAAAAAATATGAATGTATCACTTTTGTGTTGGAGTGATGCCATATGGCATGGCCACTTTT
>JAAEAF010006236.1:0-63022 GCA_011037195.1 Triatoma infestans | reverse complement strand
CGTCTCAACATCTGAGGTCATTTGCGCCCGGAGCCTTCTTAGTGCACTGCCAGCCTCCGGACAGTGTTCTCCCGTTACAGACAACACTGTCCATCACGGACAGTGAGCTGTAGGGGCTCCTAGGAAGAGAAAATCTAAGGGTAGCACGGCTGGATTCGAACCCGCGGAGTTTGCATAGAGGTAGAAATGAAGTTTAGTTACGTGCTTTATAAAATCAACATAAATTTCTATTAATCCTAGTAAATTATAAACAGTTCAGAAAAAAAATAAAACATTTGTGCTCACACACAAGCATCTAATATAATTTTATTATGGTACAATTATAATTGTAATATACAAAATAAAAAGCATGAACAAAAATAGGAGAAAACTGTTTAATTGCTCATTTAACAAAGAGTACCCAAGTTTTATCATATGTTTTAAAAAATTATTACATACAGATTATTACAAATAATATGCAGATCAAATGCAAATTTTTTTGATTGAAAAATTATTTATTATACTGTAAGGTTTGTTATTTTATTTATTTTATTTTATTTTATTTTATTTATTGCTCATAAGGTACATGCCTTTTAGCAAGGAGTAGGGTACAAATATAATACATAAAGAGTACACAATACAATACATACATAGATATATAAAGACAATACATTAGTGCTTCAATGAAATAAAAAGAAACTTGAAAGTTATTAATAAAGTAAATAAAAAAATACTGGCGAGTAAAATATAAGTAAGTAACTACTACTTATAAATCTTGTAAATATAATTAAGATAATGGCACTTTTCTTTGTTCCTTCTCTTTTTCTTTTTAATAATTATGTTTACAGTTTTAATTTTGATATTATATAGATCAGTTATGAACCATTTTTTACATCCAATTCAATCGTTTGTTAACTAATATCATCCAACCCACCATTAGGTCTACCAATGGTTCTTTGTCTAATTGCGTAGCTAATAAATATTTGGAAATGTTTGAACTGCTTAGTGATGCCTTCCTTCGAAAAGCTGTATCCAGTGATTGCTATGGGGGGGGTTCTGGACTGTCTTACTCTTCTTCTGCCTCTTTGAAGATCTCTTTCCACCAACCAGCCACTCAGTTTGGAAGTATTTACGCGCAGAGGATCACGGGCACTTTTAGAATGACTCTGCAACTCTTTACGTTTCTCCTTTATACTGCCTCTTTCTTTATCCGAATCGTCTATTTCTGAGGGATTTGTAGAGGCTACACTTCCTGTTCCATGGTTCTCAGTTGCGCCAGTGTAAATGACTCATCATCAATTATAAGCTTGTCTTTCCTTAAAAAGGTTCTGCACTCGTGCTGTCTAGCATTAAATAAGTAAGGGAGCAGCTGTTTTCTGGTGTTTCAAACTTCCTTAGAATAATCATGTGAAATACTAATTTTAGTCCCTTTTATTGTTTTGATTGGCTTAATATTTCCCATCTTTTACGATAGGAAATAAATTTCACAAGAATGGGCCGAGGACGGTCACTAGAAGTAAAGTTATTTATCATAATATTGATATTATTCACATTATTTATATGTAAAGGGTTTCGAAATACATCATATTATAGACAAGTAATAATCAAGTGTTCTTCCAGATTTTCTCTGCTTTATTTGACTTGCCGAATAAACGAATTAGTTTTAAAAATAAATTGTTACGTTTATATCTTTGTAAAATAGTGGTCCAAGTTTAAATAAAATCATTGTAACCTTTTCAGGGGAAGCTATTGGTTAAAGTCGCACTTCCGGTAATCTATTTTAACTAAAAACCTTCGTGCTACATGGAGTGGTGGAATATCTAAACGAAATATTAACTTTGAGCACCTACTTGCGATGTTTTTATTACTTTTGAGATGTTTCGTTCACAAAAAATCCACTCAGACCATTTCGTTTAAAACATTGTTTCATAATCATGGGATCTCAAAATAGTTACTTCCGATTAGAACTGAATTTCGCAACATTTTTTCTTACCTGGAGATATTTTTAATCAAGTAATTCATATAATTTATTACCATAGTTATTAATTAAGACGCCTCCGATAAAGTCAAACAATTTATTAAAACTAAAGTAATTTCTAGTATGAATAAAAGCGTATTATTAATTAAAGAATTATTTAGGTAAAAGAGAAATGATCCTTCAACTAGATCTCTGCTATTAGACATCTGACTTTTTAAAGTTTCATTGTAAGCTAGAATAATTATTATTTTCTGTAGAATGCTAATAAGGCAAGCTGTACCATGTCTTAATTGGCAAGGAACGAGGGTAGGCTTTCTTGATACTAAGATCTATATACTGCATATGATATAAATTATTCTAGATTGTATAAATATAGTTATGTGCACACTCTTGGAAAGCATGAAAAATGCATGTAAGAATTGCCCTATTGAAGGTAAACTGCAGACCGAGGTACCTATCCTACACTAACGATCTCAAGTCTTTATACCGTAAAGCTGGTATAATAGATACATAGTTACAGTATACATTATTAAGGCAATAGAGAGAAAAAGAACCACTCTGCCCCATTATTTTTCATTCAACTCTTTTTCTTGATCGTACCAGTAAACTCTTATTGCCTGTCTTTTTATTAAGTCAATGAGGACAAGTGTTTCAGAGAGGGATTTCTTTTTTTTTCAAAAACAAAATCAGCTATAGAAACTGGTATCTTTGCAAATTAATAACTCTTAGAAACAATTATTCTTACATATTCACATATTTATTCGTAAAATAATGTGTTGAGCGAGTACTAGACAATCTAGGCCAGTTTATGCGTTTATTTATGATTCGTAAAATTAGCCAGTCGAGAGATACCGTTTAGCGTTCGTTCTTTTAGGTTTATTTTCTTGGTTATTTAGGGCACCCTCCTGGACCTTATTTGTCTGGAATCTCCCTACAAGATTGACCAACCTTGTTGATCCTAGGTCATTCCTAGATCACTGAGATCTCCTAAAGGCTTTTCCCAAGTTGACGTAAATATAACCAAAGTTAACGTAGTGGGTGCTTCCATAAATAATTCACCTAATTGACACCTGTACTAATGATTTTAGATCTGAAGTTCATTTTATTATTATTATTATTATTATTATTTTTACTTTAAGGCGCTTCAACATCTATGGTCATTAGCGCCTGGAGCCTTTTCAGTGCACTGCCGGCCTCCGGATAGTGTTCTCTCTTTGCAGACAACACTGTCCATCACCGAACAATGAGCTGTAGAGGCTTCTAGGAAGAAAAAACCGGGTTGACTGAACTCGAACCCGGGATCTCCGCGTGGGAGTCCAACACGCTAACCACTTAGCTAATCTCTCCCCTGTGTTACTATTATTATTATTATTATTATTATCTAGCAGAAGAGAAAACTGACAAGTTGTAAGAGTAGCCTACAGAATGAATACTAGAGATGTATCTTAGCGCCATTATTACTATAAGTAATAGTAATTGATAGATTCTAGTAGAAGAAATCTGGAAAATAAGGAATGCTAAAAAATAAGTGGGATTTGGAATTAATCCCCAAGGAACTAAATATTATGGTCTTACATTAAAGCAAGACACCCTAAGTTGTTTTTTTTTAAAGGGATATGCACTGCGACAACTCTAGATCTATAGTGCCTACCGGGGCCTTCTCAGCGAACTATCGGCCTCAAAGCTGTGTTCTCTAGCTACAGACATCACAACCCATCACCAGACAGTGAGCTGTAAAAGCTTCTAGGAAGAAAAAGACCTTGTGATTAAAAGAAATATAAATAACGGGAGTTAATATCTGGCAAGTGCTGTAGAAAGAACTAGATTCGACAAGAAGTAAAGCGAAGAATGATTCCGACTCGGAAAGTGACTATGCTAACTAGTTCCTGTCCCAGTAGCAACATAATTAAGATAAAGGAAAGCGCATTTATAGGTCTGTTTAGGGAGTATAGTGCTAAATGGATCAGAGACATGGACGTTTATTGAAGATCTGAAGCGGAAACTGCTGTCCACAGAAATGGAATCTTGCTAGCTTGTCCAGAATTGACAGGAAAATCAACAGGAAGTGAGTAACTAAAATGAACTTTATGCAGGTAATGTATAATGTTCTCCAAAATTTTTATAAGAAAAGGTTGAATTAGTATATGGTCTTTTAAGAAGAATGGATGAGGATAGGATCCAGAAATCAATAAATTTTAATTGGGAAGAGGGTAGAAAAAAAACAAAAAGGCCTAAAACTATATGGGCTTCTGGTGCCATGTAATCATGAAGAAAGATACCCTGGATAGTGACCCTGGAAAAGGTCAATGATAGAAATTTTTAGTTGAGGAATTCCTCATTAGTTAGAAAAACCTTAACAAAAAAAAAAAAAGAAATGTTAAATTCGTAAATTTAAATTTTCCAAATTTTTAAATTTCCTTCTTGAACTCTCTAGTAACTTTTCAAATCGGAAGTTGAATACTATTATACTCGTACAAATAAATTTTTTTTTTTAACAGAATAGAAGGGTAAATTATGGTAACTCTTAGCCATTTACAGAGTCTTGTTTTATTCAAACCTTTAATAGATAACATCACTAAAACCTATAACTTAAGTCAAGATGATAAAAAGGTAATAGGAAAATCGATCATTCAATCGATACCTTTTAAAAAATGTCTTTAATTAAAAAAAAAATTACAGGTATTAATAAAGAGAAGTTTATTAAAAAAAATATTTATTATCCTTATTTATTTTTTAAACAGGTGGTGTTGTAGACGCGAAACTGTATACATTTATTTTTGTATCAAGGTATATAGAAAGCATATTTACGTAATAAGTCCTTGGCGCAGCTGTGCGTCTGTATGATTTTTTACTTTATGTTAGATACTACCTATGTAAATAGGTGTATTTGACTTTCACAGGTGTAATGTTATCAAGTTAGATTAGTATAGTCGCTAAAGTTTTGATTTAAATGGAGCTAAAATATATTTAATATTTTTTTCTATAATTAGTTTATCTATAATTACAACCATTCATTTATACTCTCGGTCCGTATTTGTTTTTTTTACGTCAATGACCTTATTACAAAACATTAAAAAAAAAAAAAAATGTTGACGTCTCTTACTTATTCTTCTTTCTTGGTGCTGGAATAGGTCCCATCTCGTTAGGATGTTCCCTATTTTTAGCAATCGCCATCCAACCGTTGAATCAGAAAATATTCATCATATCTTATCTCCTTTTTACTTTCTCTCTTAGTCTTAGTAAGATAAGTATTGTAATCGTGTCAAATTTTCGATATCGAGTTTTTACCGGAAATATCCGTTTTTGAGGTCTCCTGAGTCAAAAAAAGTGGTTTCTAGAAAATGGTCTGTGTATGTGTGTGACAGAATAGCTAAAAAAAAAACAAAAAAGAAAATAGAAAGTTGAAACTTGATATTCCGTTTAGTTATCACCACGGGATCTGGCAGTACGTTATCTGTTAAAATTTCTCAACTGGAAGTACCACTTTACTAGTTGTATTTTTTTTTTTTCACTTTTTCGCGATTTTCTCAAAAATGGCTCAGACGATTTTCTTTAAGCTTGGTATATCAACTTCACATACAAAGAGCTACAACTTTTACTTGAAACATTTCTCTGGAAAAATTCATTTAAGGACACTTTTTGGGGTGGGAGGGGTTAAGTTTTTCTCTAAAATGCTATCATTGTTGATTATACAAAATCCTATCATCCAAACAAAATTAATTAGAAATAAATAGATGGTCAAAATTCTGAGTTTCAAGAAAATTAGTAAACCGGAACACAAGCAGTTGTATATGACCTGATTTTTTTTCTTATTTTCGGGTTTCTGGGGAAGTTGTAGACGACAGGACTTCTCTCTAAAGAAAATTCTGTGTTTGTGTGTTTATCATCAACTTTGTTTCCATAAATTCATCCTATGTAGAATGATGAAAAGCGCTTTAAGAGAGAAAAAAAACAAATCATTTTATTGTTTTCCATCAGAGCTTTATTTTTTTTTTTTGTAAATGTAAATTTAACATATCAATAAATGTTATATTTGTTTTCACTCTCATCCTACTGACCAAATAACTTTGAAGACTGATGTTAATACGATTAATTAATTCAAGTAAACGCCTGGTGAAATGGTGAAATCTGGTACAGTGAATGTTATCACATAATCAACTAATTGTGTTTATATTTGTTTGGTATACAATCATACATATATTATTACATTACATGTTTAAGTGATCCAATGCATATAATGCTTGTGCAAATTTGAATGCATTTATTGAGGGGACATGTTATATTATGTACCAACATCAAACATTATTATACGTGATTAAACATTTTGTAAACATTATTATAATTATAAATTTAATTATAATAAAATTGTATATTATCATAATGGTCGTTTACGTTTATTAATCCGTTAAATAAAAACCATCAAGTTATAGACTTCAAAATTTTGTATAAATTTTAAATTGTTTGATTCTAGAGAGCTACGTTTTAGAAGTGAATTAATACAGGGAAAATAAATTACATATATTTTAATTATAAAATAATAATTAAAAAAATCATCATTTAATCACTAAATACATTAATGGAAAATAAATGATACAATCATGTTAAAAAACGCATTCCTGGTAATATGATCGCAAAATAAGATTTTTTTCTAATAAATTTACATCAAATCTTAGTTTTTATTTCAGTTTTTATGAAGTAATAAACACAATATTCCAGAAATTATAATTGTTTTATTCCTATTTTTTAATAAATTGAAATATTGTTTTTCTTAAAATACCAAGGATATCAACATAGAAGTGGTATTGCTTGCTATTATCTATTTACATTTGCTTTTAGAGCTGCAGAACTACCTACATTTACAAAATTTATACATATTAATTTTTCTTACATTTAATAAAGAACTGAAAATAAGTGAATTTGGATACAAATTCATTTAACACTTAAAATATCTGATGTAATGGGAACAAAAAAGGTTGAGCACTGACGAAATTCGCCCCATATCTGCTGAGAATGAATCGTCCGAGAGGAAACGAAGAGTTGGCAGACACAGGTTGCAATAGAAAAAAATCTGCTGTGAAACACTCACCCAACTTTCTTTTACTCCAGTTCTCAAAATTGTAATTGACAAATTTTATAGTTTGTGCGCCAAATACCAAATTTAATGAAATTCGTCCAAAACTGAAAAGACTTTTCAGTAAAAATTCAGTAATTTTGAGGTTCTCTGAGTAGAGAAAAAGAATTTATATATATGTATACAGGGTATATGGATCACGACTTTTTCTCGGAAACTAAGATAGTAAAAAAAAACTAAAAAATACGTGTCCCCGTAGTTTTTTGTTAGAAATCTAGATTTAATTTGCAATAATTTGTTTTAGGGAAGGGATTAGCTCAGTGGTAGCGCGCTGGACTAGTAACGCGGAGATTACGGGGTCGAATCCAGCCGTACTACCCTTAGATTTTCTCTTCCTAGGAGCCCCTCAGCTCACTATCCGGTGATAGACAGTGTTGTCTGTAACGGGAGAACACTGTCCGGAGGCCGGCAGTGCACTGAGAATGCTCTGGGCGCAAATGACCACAGATGTTGAGACGCCTTAAATTATAAAAAAAAAAAAAAAAAAAAAAAAAAAAAAAAAAAAAAAAAAAAAAAAAAATTGTTTTGGTGCTTTCAGAAGCGAGATACAGGCACCAACTTCATTTTTTCAAATGGGGAGGTGTGGTTTTTATTTAAGAAATAGATTCATCTATTTTTTGTAAGAAAAATTTACTTGAACGGTTTTTTCTTTGAACGATATTTTACAAGTCCTATAAGAAATTTCAAAATGATAAAACGATTTTTTTATTAAATAAGAAGAAAAGTACTATTTTATTATAAATTCTACTCCTCATTAATTACGGATCTTGCTCGAACTGGCCTCCACCATTAGAGATGCATTTCTTTGGCCGTAAGGTACTATTGGCAGGAAAGAGCATGTCTATGCATTTCTGTAATTAATGAGAAGTAAAATTTATAATAAAATAGTACTTTTCTCCTTATTCAATCAAAAAACCTTTATAATATCATTTTGAAATTTCTTTCTTATAAGAATCATGTTTTCATTCATAACTTGTAAAATATCGCTCGCAGAAAAAAAATCGTTCAAGTAAATTTTTTTATACAAAAAATAGAGGAATCTATTTCTTAAATAAAGATCACTCCTCCTCATTTGAAGAAATTGAAGTTGGTGACTTTATCTCTCTTCTGGAAGCACCAAAACAAATTTGCAAATTAAATTTGGATTTCTAACAAAAAACTATGGAGACACGTATTTTTTAGTTTTTTTCCTAGCTATCTTAGTTTCCTATAAAAAGTCATTATTCGTATACATTGGGATTCGTATATGTATATTCATGTATTTGTTTATATGTATGAATGCATAGGTTTGTGCGTATGTGCGAATATCTTAAAAAACTAAAAACCCATTACGTTAACCTGACATTAGTTTTAGATATTACCATAAAAACCCTAACGGAAAATGAGAATTTTCTTTTTTTTATTTTATTTTTTCATGATTTTCTGGGAAGATTGATTTTTGGGCATTTGAGGCCCAAATCTCTTAGTTTTCTTTTAAAAATTTTATAATACCTCAAGGTTCTACTAACTGCATAATAACTAAAGAACTAACTACCTTCAAAGATACCAATTTTGAATCAAACTGATTAATCAAAAGTATGTTTCTTTTCTAGTTTTTTGCCGTTTTTTCCAAAAACTGCTCTCAAAAATTTTCTTAAAATATGGTATGCTTTTATTTCATACATTTTCTGTGAAAATTTATTTCATGACAGAGAGCTTGTTACTTCAGTACAATGTACGGTCCCACCAGTTGGTGGGACTTATGAGCACTAAGCAATTAATAAGAAAACTAACTTTTAAGAAAATGTTCAATCAAAAATGTAAGAATCATAACTAGAGAGAAACTTAAGTTCAATGCGTTTCATTTCAGAATTTTTGCAGCCAATAATTTATTTTATTTTCAACCCAATTAAATACTTTTTTATTTGATTTCGTTTTAAAGAAATGAAGAAAATATTTAATTCGATTAAAATATTAATATGGTTGACAAAAAAAATTTTTGACTCTAAAAAGCTTTCATTTTTACTGAAAAAAATAATATAAGTGCAGATAGTAGGTTATACCAAGATGAAAGAACATTAAATCTAAGCCTCATAGCTGTTTATAAGAAGTATGAGGAAAACTGAGTAATATAAGTAAAGTCGCACTTCAGATTAATGGATTTTTTAATAGAAACTTTGATACGGTAGTAATTGTGTAAAAATTTAAATAAAATTATAAAATTTCGTAAGTAAAAGTGACTCTATTATTTATATAATAACAAAAACACAAACAGCGAAATTCAATGACCCAAGTATTATTATTGTGTGGGACAGGAAGTTCAGAGAGAAAGCGAAATTTAATTCAAAATGAAATAAATATTCATTGAACTAAAAATCAAATCAAAGACGATTCGTTTCATATTTAGAGGCTGGGTATAGAAATGATGGTAAAATAGGGAGATGCATCTCCCCACCTGTGTAACTATATTTACTTAGAATATTCACAGATAAAAATCATATTCTTTCTTGAAATTTTTATGGTACTTTTCATGTGAGAATAATAAACCAAGTATGAACGCAGTAACATGCCTTACAATCAATCTTATGATTGGGATTTCTAATAAAGTGATTTTTAAGTTTACAAATGAATTGGTTATACATTGATTTATAGATTGTGAGCTAGTAAATAATTTAACGATTAATGTGAGGATATGAAATGTTAGGAAGATAAAAAATAAGAAGTAATAAATTGATTCATTTCACAGTGGAACAATAAAATAAAATAAAAAAAAATGCTAATTTATGTGAACTGAATTGGAATAGAGGGTGAATGAAAATTAATAGGCTAATCCAGTTGCTGAAATGTTCTTGCACAGAGCGAGAGAGTATGCGTGAGAAGGAGGAGGCTGAAGAACTTTCTACTGATCATTGATTGTTACTTACTCCCTTCTTTTTCTTTTCTATCTTTCTTTCTTTTGTGATCTTCCTTTTTATAGCGGCACATCTTAGCTTGGTTTTGAATTTCAGATTAGACTACCTTCCCTCATCATCTTTAAACATTTTCTAGAGACAAATAGCAACCTCTTAAGCAATAAAGTCTGCTACATTGATCATTATTTGAAGTCGTTAGGTGCTTTAATGAGCTGGCAGCGTAGAAGATAAGACGTACAAAACAAGTGAAGATTACCGGAGACAATGATTTCCTTCTTCCCCACTTCACCCACTTATTATAACCAACGAATTACTTACTTCAACCACTACAATTTAAAGTTTACAAAATTTAAACAATTTTCCTAAAAGTTAAATCTATATTGTATATATTGTATAAATTTATATTTAATTCATACTTTCTCTTACTCCTAATAAGAGGAAGTATCGTAATCGTGTCAAATTTTCGATATCGAGTTTTCACCCGAAATATTCGTTTTCAGGTCCCTTGAGTCCAAAAAAGTGGTTTCTAGCAAATGGTCTGTGTATGTGTGTGTGTGTGTGTGTGTGCGCGCGCGCGCGTGTGTGTGTTTATGTGAACAGCATAGCTCAAAAACGAAAAACTGTAGAAAGTTGAAACTTGATATTCCATTTAGGTATCACCATGGTATTTTACGGTGGCTCATCCGCAAGTAGCAATTTAATTAATAATTTTTTTTACTTTCTTACGATTTTCTCAAAAATGGCTTTGACGATTTTCTTGAAACTTGGTATATCAACTACGCATACAAAGGTCTCCACTTTTATTTGCAACATTTCTCTGGGAAAATTCATTTAGGGGCAGTTATGGAGGGGTGGGGTTAGGTTTTTATTTAAAAAGCTATTTTAGTTTATTAAACAATTCTATCATCTAAATAATGTTAATTAGAATTGAATATGTTGTTGAAATTCCGAGTTTAAAAAAAATTGGATAACCGGAAGTGCATTACCACTTTACTAAATGATTGTTTTCACATTTTCGCAATTTTCTTAAAAATAGCTCCGACGATTTTCTTGAAAAATCATATATAAACGAAAAAAACAAAGATCTGTAACTGTTATTTAAAACATTTCTCTGGAAAAATTCATTTAAGTGCACTTTCGGAGGAGGGGGTGGAGTTATGTTTTTCTCTAAAGTGCTATCATAGTTGATTATACAATTCTATCATCCAAACAGAATTAATTAGAAATAAATAGATGGCTAAAATTCCGAGTTTCAAGAAAATTAGTAAAACGGAAGTGCGCTTTTACTAGACAGTTTTGTTCAGTTTTCGAAGAATTTCATTAAATTTGGTACACAAACTATAAAATTTATCAATTATAATTTTGAGTACTGGAATAAGAGAAAGTTGTGTGAGTGTTTCACACCAGATTTTTTTTTTTTTATTTAATTATATAATTATAAAAAGTGTTCGAAATTTAAAAAAAAAAAAAAAAATTGTTCAAATATGTTCAAAAGAACACATAGGACTTTCTTTTACCGCAATTTAATTAGTTGTGATTTGTTTATTTGTATAGTTATTACGTACTAACAAATTTCACTGTATAACTGAAAATTGCAAAAAATAATTATGCAAAAACATCATCTATCCCCTAGAAAACCCTTTAAATAAATTTTTGGCGGAAAAATATTTCAAATAAAATTTGTAGCACTATTTATGATCAGTTGATAGATCAAGTTTAAAGAAAATCGTAAAAATATGGAAAATTGTATTGAATAAAATGGTACTTCCGGTCAACCTATTTTTCACCAAAACCTTGTTATCTTATATTCTATACAAAAATATCATCTTTCAGCTTTCTACGGTTTTCCAGTTTTTTGAATTATGCTGATCACATACACACACTCGCACACACACACACACACACACACACACACACACAAAATAGGGAATGAGAGGGCAGATCAGTTGGCTAAAATGGCTTCACATGATTTAAATTTAAATGAAGCATACAATAAAGTGCCAATTTCCTACATTAAAAGAATATTAATGGAAGAGAGCTTAAGAGAATGGGAAGATCCGCTGGTCTAACTCTGACACTAGAGAATTTTTTCCAACGGTAAAGCATCGGCTACAATCACCAATTGTGTTATCCCATACCACAAATCAGCACTTAACGGGGACATGGTCGCAAAAGAGTAATATTTACACCGATTCAAGATCATTCCATCAAATTTTATGCACTTGTAACGACGCATCTGTTCAGAACATAGATCATATAATTTATGAATGCAAATTGTTTGAAGTCCCTCGAAGTCATCTAATTAGACATATAATCACAACTGGATGTCACTGGAAACTGGAAAAAAGAAAACTAGTGGACAAGAAATACTGTAATATATTTATGAATTTTATAAAACATATCAATGTTAATGATTTTTAAATAATATGTACATCAACATCAATACACAATCAATAGACACAGCACAATATCAATAGAAAATTTAATTTAACTAACGACTACATTATAATAAGTAATAATTTCCTATATTCTTTTTTGTTTACTTTAATATATTTACTGATGTATATAATTTCCTACCATCAAATATTATAATCATTGTTTAAGATAATAGTTAATTTATTATTATGTAATATTATTTAGAAACAACTCATGTTATAATGTATTGGAGCATGTGGAAAATAAACTCTCCCTTGTTAGGGTTACTTTCAAGGGGAAAACACACACACACACACACACACACACACACGAAATACACAAAGACTTATTTCTAAAAACGTTTCTAAGAAACGATGAAAACTCGTAAGAGAAAGTAGCAGTGCACTTGCTGGCAACAGGAAAGTTATCCAAGGATATCTATTTTGATAAAAAATAAATTAATTAATTAAAAAAACATCAGATATTTTTATTCGTCGTAGCATGCATATTGATTTTGTTCTTGACAGGTTTTTGGATTTTCATCCGGTTGAATATAAACAACCAACAAGTGTGTGTATAACAGAAACATTCTTTTGAAGTGATCTCTCTACACGAACTTGGTGAATTTACTCTGACCATGGATAAAAGTCCGAAACCGGTCAGGAACAAAATCCATATGCATGCTACGTGGGATAAAATACCTGATGTTATCCAGCATTGCGGACCCACCCACATTTTCAACAAATTAATAAACATATGGTCGTTTTCATACTTAGAAAGTTAATAAAATAAAGTTTACGTTACTGTAAAGCTGTAAACATGTCAAACTGGTTTAACCCTAAGAACTACTTAAATATTATAAGTCAAACCGCCGTGCGCAATATAAAAAAAAATTAAAGAAGTAGCGATTTTTTTTATTATTATCATTGCAGTTAAATATATGTTTTTTTTTTTTTTTTTTTTTTTTTTTTTTTTACATTTTTATTGATTTTTACAACTGCACAATTTACATGCATAAGTAAAAGAGATAATGTGCGAATTATGTGTGCATTGGCTGAAGGCCGCGGCACACGACCTGATCTACGTGAACGACTGTCATCCAGCGATGGCAGCCGTAACAAACCATTATGAATGGAGTCTCACAACTGTCCTAAGACAGCCGATTGTGTAAGTAGAGGATCACGAGGCCATCGACGCTTCAGTCGCCGTAATGGGTTAGAGGAGAGAGTTGTGGTTGAGAGCGCTTGGATAAGTGGATTTGAATGAGAGGATAGTTGGTAATGGAACTTTAGATAACGGGACTTGGCTATTCCAAAAACGAAGGGAATTTTTAGGTCGTTATGGTTGGTGTGATTGGAAACGTAGATGGGATCATTGACTATAGTGCGAAGGATTTTAGACTGTAGGGACTGAATGCGGTAAAGGTTTGAATGTCTGGCTGTCCCATATAGTTCGATTCCGCAAGTCCAAATAGGGGCTAATAGGGAGTAATATAGTTGTCGTAAATCTGTAGTTGAAATATAGTTGACGTAGTTGTCTCTATAGGGGCTAATAGAGAGTAAATATATGTAACGTATAAATAACTATGTCCCAACATTGATATGCTATTATGTTTCAAATTAAATATAAACCGAATTTCGTTGATTTCTGTTGTTATAATAATGTCATCAACAGTATCAATATTAATCGATAGACGAGAAAAAAATAGGTGAAATTGATTTTCACAATTCTTGCAGTCAAAAAAAAAACTTCATAGGAATTCATTTTTTAATAATTTTAGTTGTTTAGTATGTTTTGAAATTTCGATTCTTGTGTTTTTTGTGTGTAATATTGAATTTTGGCAACCATTCAAAATTGTAATGAAATAAATTTATGTATAATAATTTTAATTAAAAAAAACTATCCAGTAAATAGCCATATTGGTTAACCAGTCTTGGCAGGCCGTAGACCACTTATTAGTGGGCTGCGTGTTAGACCATACCTGCTCTCGAATATAATAGTATATCTTCGACTTCATTCTCCGTTTCATAATACGATTGTAACACTCAATATATATATATATATATTGTATAAATAATTTTGGCTATAAAAGTGTTAAACACAAACTTTGCATCAGTGAAAGAATTCTGGGGACAGACAGTTTGTCCGGTCTGCACACACTTGGAACATTAATAAAATTTGATAATTAAAAAGACTTATTAATATTCTGCCAGTACATAAAACTAATACTATAACCTAAAATTATTAATTATTTTTTTAAAATATCGTTCATTTAGTTTGGTTTCTTTTAATGATTATGTTTGAATATAATGTGGTTTTTAATTAATGACAACTGCCTAGAAAGTTAACGATGTTAATAGTTTTTAAGAAGGTTATCTATTTTTATTCATTATTAATTAAAATTTTCTACTTGTCTTAAATCTCATTACTCATTCATTAACTTTATAATCTGGCTAACCAGATAAATTGTAATTTACATTGATTCTAACTAAGTCAAATGTTAGCACGAAAAAAATTATAGCTGGCCAATGCTTTGTTTAATATGTACTTTGCTTTAAAAACTGAAAAAAATTCTAATTGTGTCTCCCTTTATTGTTCCCTTTATTGGAAGGAATTTCTCGTATTAACATTATGTGTTGAAAGTAGCTGCTTGTGAAAAATAAAGTTGGAAAAAATAGTTTAGTGAACTTTGACAATATTTTAAGTGAAATAATAATTGGAAAATAATTAGTGAATTTACCTTCAAAAATAGTGTATTTTAGTGCTGTTAAAAGAGTCAGGTACTATTAAATTAAGGTCAGCGACATTGAAGATACAAAGGGACAAGAATCCGTTAGGGTAAGACAATGCCACTTGGCCAGCTGTTTTGTTAGGAGAAAAATCCCCTGCTAGAGCAGAGCATTCTTTAAAGAGCCTAAATTCTGCATTCAATCAGAACACTTGTCTCAGGAAGTCGCTCACTTAACTTCAGTGCCAGTTATAAAGAGTTTAGCATTTAATCTAGATAAATAATTAATTTAATAAGCATATTGTTGTGATATTGTAAATTATTTAAATTCATTTAGAGAATAATATATTTATTTTAATAACAGTGGTGATCTGTTGCTTATTTCTAATACTTCTTTCTCTTTAAAACTTACATATACACACTAGCCCTTTACAAAACCGCTCGTGCTACACACTACTTACTACAACCATCACCCCAACTAATTTTATCTACCCAACATTGATATGATATTCAGTCCTTAGAAGAAAGCCTGAATATCAAGGTACCGATTTAACGCTTTAAAAATAAACTTTTTGAAACAATTTTCCAATAAAAAAAATCAATCATTCTTCAGTTATGAAGTAAATATCTTGTGTTCCAAAAAAACCTAGTAGAAAATAACTGAAATAAATGAAGTATTATCTTTATATGTGCAGAAAAACTATGAATATGTGTTCAAATATTAATTGGTTTATAGGTTGTGAACATTTTTACATTTCTCTTACTCCTGTTAGAGAAAATTATTACGATTGTATCAGATTTTTGGAATTGAATTTTTCACCGGAAATTTTCACCAGTTTACTGAGTGAGTGAGAAAAAAAAAATCTTATGTAAGATTTTTCTAAGACTACTTTCTCTTACTGCAGGTTCATACGATTACAAAATAGACAACTTTTCTTTAACTGGACAGTTTTTTTTTTCGAGAACGGTTGAGTTAAAGTTGGTAGATAGAAACTTCAATCTAGTTATATTGCAGTCTTGAAGAAAGCGACAATAATCTTGAAGGAACTCAAATAAAATTTGAAATTTAATGCCAAAAATTCCAAAAAAAAAATTCCCCCAATTTGTTATTTTTATTTTTGGAAAAATATTTCAAATTAAAGTGATACTTTTAAATCTGTGTAGCTGATGGATTTTGCCCAAAACCTAGCGAATAAAAAAAAAAGAAAAAAAAAGAATGACCACTAAAAATCTGATTACTTTTATTTGAGATAAATATTAGATTTATTTTTAATAGTACAAAAGCTTTTCGATTAAATATTAGCGCCATTTCTTGCGATCTGCAATGCAAATCACATACAGCTATCTGATCTCAAAATAAACATGTGTAATGTATATGAATTATGAATTTATATATGTTGAGGGGGATTCGAAGTTGAAAGAAATCCTTTAGAACCTTTCTCGAGAAAATCGCGAAAAACTGAAAGTCCATTCGTCCCGCCGTACTTCCGGTTATGGAAATTTAACCCGAAACCTTTGTTGAACTTCCTGTGATTTTTCGTTTATGTAATATTTTGTTCACATACACACACACACATACACACACACACACACATACACCTACAGACCTAGAAAGATTTCTGTGGCACTCCTGCAGAGGAACAACTCAAAAACACGTATTTCCGGTGAAAACCCTATTTCGAAAACTTTGTTTAGCAGGATCGCAATACATTCTCTTACTAGGAGGGAGTAAGGGGAAATAAAAATCTTATGAGTGTTTCATACTAGATATTTTTTAAAGGAAAAGCCTCAGCCTGTTCAAACTAGAAATATAAAACTAAAACTAGGAAAAAAAAAAAAAGGAAGTTTCAGGCCTGTTTTGGTCGAATGATTTTAGGCATGGATGTTTAGCTGATATTTCTTCTGTACGATACCAGAGTCCAAACGCTAAACTTATAAGAGATTTTATCGCGTGATAGCCTGCTTCATTTTGTGGCCATAGACCAATTTTCGGACGTTCGTCAATCATTAGGATATTTCGATAAAATTTGTAATAAATCTAACTAATTGCAGACCCAAACTTAATCATGCTAAATTTATATTTGTTGGAAAAAATATTAATAGTATCTGTCTTAACTTATGCCGCTGCAGCGTGGAACCTTACATGTCCAACCAATATGCTAAAACTTCAGAGAATCCAAAATAGGTTTTTGAGATTCGCTACAGATTCTCTCCTAGGTACACACCGATTAGTAGTTCCCTCCACGAACAGACTGGATTAGAAAGATTTTTCTTAAATTCAGAAATAACTAACAATGATTTAATTAAAAATATAGGTGATGTATAATGTAAATATTCATTACAAACATACATAAAAGAATTAAGTATATCTTAAGTAGCTAAGTTTTTATCTAAAATTCTCTTTTAATCTTATTTTTGTATTAGGTTTTTTGTTCGTCCTTTTCCTAATATTGGAATAGCCCTGCTTACTCTTTTATTTTGAATCTCAGTTAGAGTTATAGATCCTTTTCTGGCACTCTAATTTATTATGTAAATATGTATTGGACCTAAAATAAAGAATATTATTATAATTATTATTAATAGTAAAAAACATAGAGTGAGATTAGCTCAATGCACGGTAGTGCACGGGTCTTGGAACGTGGAGATGTCAGGTTCGAGTATAGCAACGCTGCCCCTTGTACACGAACACTAAACAGCAAGCTCCGGGTACCAATGACCACAGATTGGACCACGCGCCTTTACAAAAAAATGAAAAAGTAAAATATTGGACTTCCGCCTCTTCCCTGCCGTACGATTTTTAAATATGGAAGGCAATAAACTTGTGCAATGTGTTAGAATTGCGAAGTGCAAATGAGACTGTTCGGTATTGGCCTTGAATTTAAAGTAGTTGTGATTAATATACATAATGTAATGAAAGTTATAGTTCAAGTATGTAGATTATCCGCCTATATACAAGATACCAGATTTGTATCTGTATTCAGAGTTTCCTGAAAAAAAAAATTGACAATTAATTATACTATGTTGTTACTTTCTTTTACTCCTAGTAATGAGGAAGTATTGTAATCGGGCAAAATTTTCAATACAGGGAAGAGAATAGATAAGTGGTTAGCGTACTGGACTCCCACGCGGAGGACCCGGGTTCGAGTCCAGTTGGGCTACCCTTAGATGTTTTCTTCCTAGGAGCTCTGTCCGGTGATGGACAGTGTTGTCAGTAACGTGAGAATACTGTCAGGAGCCCGGCAGTGCACTGAGAAGATCCAGGGCGCCAATGACCATAGATGTTGACGCGCCTTAAATTAATAAAAAGAAATTCGATATCGAGTTTTCACTGGAAAAACGCGTTTTGAGGTCGGTTCCCTAAGTCCAAAAAAGTGGTATTTAGAAAATGGCTCAAAAACGTAAAATTGCAGAAAGTTCAAACTTGATTTTCAGCATCACCATGGGAATCGACAGCATGTTATCTGTCAAAATTTCTCAATCCGAAGAGTACCATTTTAATAATTTTCACTTGCGTTTTTGCGTTTTTTACAAAAATGGCTCCTACGATTTTCTTTAAATTTGGCGTATCAATTACACCTACTAAGAGCTTTAATTTCTCTGGAAAAATTCATTTAAAACGGCTTTTATGGGAGAGTGGTGGGATTATATTTTCTTATAAAGTGTTATTTCCGTTTATTATACAATTCTATCATCTAAATAATATTAATTAGAATTAATTATGTTGCTAAAATTCCGAATTTGGAGAAAATCTGGTTGATTAGATAGAAGTGGGTTTTTACTGAATAGTTTCTCAGTTTTCTACGTTTTCCGACACTGACAGATTTCTTTAAATTTGATGTGGTTACTATGGATACAGAAAGGCCTTTTGATTGAAATTTTTTTTTTTCTAAGAAAGTTCATTTAACCACTTCCCTGTCATATTTTTCTGATAAAAACGTACTCAAAAATCACCTTGAAAAAGAAATCTTCTATCCGATTAATTTGTCTCAACTCTAATATTTATTTTACATCAAAGTTGTTCTCGTAATAACGGAATACCATCTTCAGTTTCCGAAATAGAACTATTACGACTTTCGCTTTTAGATTCACTAATGTAGTCTGCTTCTTCTTAGTAATCACTATCGAAATCTAAAAGTGCCTATATGAACCCTTATAGCGAGCGGGACCACTCAAAAATCTTAAAAATAGATTAGCTAGCTTAACCCTCAATAGTGTCTACTATCACTGATGATAAAATATCGAAAGCATTACAAATAAACTATAAAAAAACTAAAATCAAAAAACTAAAGCCAAGAAACTGGAAAAAAACCACACAATATAAGTTCAATTTCTTGGTGAAGAAGCTACCACCACGACTAAATGGAAATAAAACAGTAGTTTCTTATACACATTAATCATTGCACAATATTAATGCACTGCATGTTATAAAGTTCAAAATAATAAATAGGACAAATATTTACGATTATATTCAAAAAAATATTTGCCAGAATTAACTTTGGCAAATTCATTTTTGTAAGTTATAATGTGTATGATGAAGAAGAGAGAGATGGTTGTTTAGGATGAACAACTAGATATGGCTGAACACTGTATAATGTTAAAAGTGACAATGACTGCCTGGACTTTACACTTAAAATGGTATAGTATGGTAGAGTGGTAAAGTGTAAGGTAAATGACATGTGACTGACGAGTGAACTCAGTTGTATGAACTCTATTGTATATCTATCTCCCGTCACTTATTTCTGCAGTTCCTTCTACTTCTGGTCCTGTCATTTTTGTCTCTCTTTCTCTGCTATGGATCCTCTCTTTGGATCCTATTACATCAATTATGAAGGAGAGATATGGTTTGGTTAGAATGAACAACTAGAAATGGCTGAACACTGTATAATGTTAAAAGTGACACTGACTGCCTGGACTTTACACTTAAAATGGTAGAGTATAGTAGAGTGGTAAAAGTTAAGGTAAATGACACGTTGTGACTGGCGAGCGAGCTGTAATTCTATCTCCTGTCGCTGTATTTACGTAGTTTCTCCCACACTAGTCCGAGTGAGTGGTCCTGTCATTTTTGTCTCTCTTTCTCTGTTATGGACCCACTCTTTGGATTCTATCACAAAGTTTATATTGCCCAAGTATAATCGGTTAAATCAGAGAAGTGGTAAAAAAAATTTAGTGGGGCGAGACGGAAGTTCTGCTTTCTTCAAACAAGTCATTTTATTAAAATTTAGATTCTCCCATTTATAAAATTGAAGAAAAGTTAACATTTAGTAAAAATGTTAAGTTTGAAGAAAATTTGTCAATTATAACTCTATAAACTGCGGCGTAAGAGAAACAACTTATGAGGGTTGCACACCAGATTTTTATTTTATCATAAAAACATAAAAGATTTCCCAAGAACGGGAAAAATAAAAGTGACATGATGTTTTCTATTGTGTTACAGATGTGTGCATGTTCTTATATTGTAATTGAAATAGTATTATGTAAAACACTAATAATAAAAGGCAAATTAATAGAAAGAAAGAGAGTAGGTGATTGTGTTGTGTTGTTGGCAGTAGGGGAGTGTAAGGCCTTCACTGGTTCAATGGGACAGTGAAAGTAATGAAGTAAAAAAAATTAGTTCAATGTTGTAATACCAGACTAGTTTGTGCCTAATGTTAACGTAAAAAAAGAAAAAGTTTTCTATTAAACAAACTTACTTATTTTATAAAACATAATAATGTTTTTGACAAATATGATTTTAATTATATTCAACTTGCTTTATTGCTACATAACTTCAAATATAATTAACTGAATGCAATGATAGAGAAAAGGCTATTTCTTTGAATCAGTCTTTATGTCAACGGGTTTCATTAGACAAAAGCATGTATCCACAACTTTACTAAATATTAAACATTATTTATATGTATACGAATCTGAAACCTGGACTGCGAATCGAAACCATAAAGTTTCAGCTGATAGCTAGTGAATGGCGCCCCTGCATTTTGGCTAAAAACAAAGTATAGTACCTGATGTTTCAAATATAAGTAAAGTAAATCAATGGTATGATAGCTTCTGAAATTACAATACAATATTCTTTCTAAATTCAAAATTGAGCAGATTCCATTATTTGGTTTACTGTAGACATCAAAAGATTTCTATAATTTTTTTCACACTTATATTCATTACGTAACCCATCATAGCAGCTTTCTTTACTAAAAGAATCGACCAATAAAAGTGGAATACTTCAGCTTGCCATCACAGATATTGCCCATTGTTGAACACCACCTATTCAGTAGCTTGCCTTATGGTAAATCATATTTCTTATAATATTTACTAGTTTAGATTAGATTACCAAAGTGGGAGCCAGGAGGGACTCTAACCCAGACACTGTAGACAAACCGAAACTTATTGTGCCTACCCCTGTGAGTCTAGTATGAGAAACCTCTCCTCTTGATAAAGTTGTGGGCTTTCCCAACCAGTTCTTTTTGCTCTATTATCTACTCTGGTTCTCAATGTTTGCCAAAGATTTCGTAGCGCAATTTGGCGATTGCTTTTGCAATCAAACAAGAGGTGCGAAGCTGTTTTTTCCTTCTCCTGACACAGCTTATACAACGGTTCCGAGTTAATTGATCCCACCCTGGGCCGATGTTAGTTGAATCTACAGTGGTCGGTGAAAGGCCTAATCTAGTTCCTTCCTAAGCAGAGGTTCTCTTTGGTTCTGTATTTATACAGCTTCCATGTGATCCTCTTGCTGTGTTTGGCACCTGGACTTGCTTTCCGGATTGTGTCGTGCACCATCAGAAGCCATTCCACACGTACTGTTGGTTTTCCCAAGAACAGATTCTGGACCACAGAACGGAGTATTCGCTCCATTCCTGGCCACTTGGTCGGCTGTTTCATTCAAATCAGACCTTAGCCAATAATCCATCCCGACGTCTGAAGCATCACTAGCCTCTTGAACATTTAAAGTTATTCCATTGACATAAAGTAATATCCACTGGAATTTTCTTCACATGTAATTGATGTCACACAAACAATCTTCACATTTGCTTAGTGTATTTATTGTGCACTTGCAAATAAATTATTCATGGGAAAAAACCTATATTTTCTTCAGAATGAAAATAAATGGAGAAACTTGTCTAAAATTTAATTTTAAGTTTCTTTAGTTTGTACCTCATAGCTTAAAACGTACGTGGACAATTCTTTGACAGTGAATGAGACAGTACAAGGGCTTAGAATACTTTTAGCTATGTCTTTGACGCGTTAAAAACAAGTTATTAAAATTTAGACATAAAATTTTGAAATATAGGTATCTTAAATTTTTTTTTTCATAAATCAAAAAACATTAAGACATTGAATATATGGTTGCATAATGTTGGATAACAGCATCTGTACATTGTAATCGTTATAGAATGCTTCTTTTTAATGATTCTGACCGGTTTCGGATTCTCATCCGAAAAGTAAAATCTGAGAATGGTTGGGAATCCTAAACCGGTCAGAACCAATAAAGAGAAGCTGCTATTGCGGATAAAATTTCAGATAATAATTAATTATTTATTTTATTAACTTTTTCCGACACTGGCAATGCCCGGCCAAATTTTGCAAATGTGAGCAATATTAACAATTAAGTCTTATTTCGGCCAGTAACCTAAAAACCAAGAGTCTCATAAGGCTTAACGAAAAAGCTGTACTTCTAGAAGTACATAAGCTGTATTTCTAAAACATCCCTTAGAAGTACGCAGATTATTTGGACAAAGAACTATTTCAAGTTTAAAATAATGAATACGAACGAATGCTTTTTTTTTATTTTCTCCAGAATATCAAGTCCATTTTATGAAATAAAATAATTTATAAGATGGAAAATTTTTTAAGAAACAACTCAATAAATGTCTACTACTATATGACAATATTAACATCTAACAAAGTAATTATTGAAATGTCATCCCTAAGGATTGTTGGAACAGTCTTTTAATCCAATTTGAACCAAGACATCTCCTGCCAACCAGCCCTTTTCATTGAAAATGCCATAGTGTTCATTTGTTCCTAACTGCTGACGAACACGATATAATCCTCCTCTACTAGCAATTAGTCCATTTTCTCTCACCTTAAATTAACCATATTTAATTGATATCACTTCAACAAAATATAATTGGATCATTTTTACCAGACTTGTGGTAAGGTTTTGCTGTAAATAAAAAGGGTAGTAAATAAATTTGCTATTCAGAAGGAGTAAAATTGAAGTAATATCATTATATATTATTTCATGCATCGTTATAAGCGTGCTGATTTTTTAATGGATCGTCGGGTCCGCATTGCTAAAAAAAAGATCAGAGAAATTTTCCGTAAAAAATCAGCTTTATTTTGTGATCACCCATTCTTTTCAGGTTGTTTTGATGAACATAAGAGTTCGTTGAATACCATCATGCAAAATCGCTCTATGGGAATTGAACTTGGACCGCTGATTATCAAGTAGCTGGTATATAAATATTTATTATTATTATTCGGGTGCCTAATGGCATATGTGGCTTTTATCCCCCTGGCACCCCCCATATTCTCTTAATTAATCTCCCCCAGTAGCTTACCAGTTAATCTACAATATCCCAAGATATCCCTAAACTCCAACTCGCCCAGGCAATCCTGTGGAGTGGTGCCCTCCCAAATACGCGAAACCTAGTTCCAGCGAAACGGGGATAGTGACATAAGTAGTGGTACGTCGTTTCTCTAACTCCGTCGTCGCAATTCTGACAAATGGGATTAGACGTCCTCCCTATGTTAAACAAGTAAGGGACACGAGATACTCCGAAATTCCCTGCTTACTTGCTTTTATAAATCTTTTAGCTTGGAGGCATCCCTGCGTGTCCCCCCAGCGTTTCTCCAAGACTCTCAACTCCCAAAGTCTAATCTGTTTATCGCGAAACGTCTTTGAGACGGCAAGGACTGGTTTAGGACACAAAATGGTAATGATGATCTGCCCTCTCATTGCCCTCTATTCCCGCATGTCCGGGTATCCAATAGAGACGCACCTTACCCCTCCGAGCTAAAGCATTAAGCCTTCTCCTACATTCTCCCACTAATTTCGAACTCCACCAAGACTTACGCAAAGCCCTTAGTGCGGCTTGACTATCAGAGAAAATCCGCACTGCCTTGAACTGTCCCTGCCACTCCCACAAGGCGGCAGCAGTCAATAATGCCCACCACCTCGGACTGGAAGACAGTGGCCAAGCCACCCAAGGCCACCGAACTCCCTCTATCCAACTCCTGCAACCATGTTCCCGCTCCTGACAGGCCAGTCCCCTCCTGCCTAGAGCAATTTGAATAGCAGCGAATAATGCCGTTACCCGACTCCGTTGGCCTCGTGAGGTTATCATCCCCTATACTGCCAATACTGATCTCATAATCCCTCTCAAAGCCCCATTTCTTGCTCGTCTCATCAAGTTTAGATAGCAGAAATCGTTCACTCGCCAAATCTCATCCTCGATTCTACTGTGATCCCCCCGAAAGGTTCTCACACATTCTCCCTTGCCCTCATTCTGAGGTACCCTTTCATCGCCTCTCCCACTACCATGGTACAAAAATAAGCTTTCCACATTGTGTCATTTCAGTGTATTGCCTGTCACGACAACTATTGTATTAGGTCAGGGACAAAATGTAACAATTCCAAGTTCGATTAAAATTTATCGATCTATTATCTGGTTAAGAGAATGTCGTTGAGTTTTTCGTATTGGACTTTGTTTAATTAAAATTTAGGAATACTATACAGTGCTAGTGAATTAGATTTTTTGCTATTTTAGTAATAAATTTAAATAGTAAACAGTATGTTCTGGTGATGTTTATTGCGGGAAAGTTCTGTTCTAAATTGGCACCATTACTAATGTCCAAGTTAAAAGTATAGAAATGAGAAATATTATAGTACCCTTGAAAGTGCAAACTAAATGCTGTCCGGTAGTGGTCGAGGGTTACTTGCTAGTAAGTTCAGCTATTAGTCTGGATGTCCTCTCGTTCAATAGCAGCTTTTAACTTACTAACTTCCCGTTTTCCCTGCTTTATAGTAGGGAGAGAAAAAGACCAGACGAGGAAATGACCTGCATTTGTAACCTTGTCTTTCAACAGCCGGTAATGTTTCCACCAATGTAGAAAAACACATTTATTCTCCGTTTCCCACTCAGATCTTTACATTGGTAATGTTAGATTGTTTGGTATATATTTGTGCTTGTAGCAATTGAGTGGAGGGGATATGGAGTATGATACAAACATAGGGCGGAAGGTCTGTGGCACTGCTGCTGTCTAGAGTATTCCGCCCCATCATTACCCGCGCGCGGCAATGAGCCTTACACAGCTTCTCATCCCAACAAATTTATTCTTTATCCTGTCAACCATTTCAGGACTTAAATTTATCACCGAGGATATAAAAACATTTGTATTCAACAACTTTCATCATAGTTCCCTCTGCTGTCAAGACAGTCGTTCAACTTTTATGACTTACAAAGCAATTTACTTTGCTTTAATATTTCACCATAATTATCTACCTTATTGTATAGCTAATTTATGTAAATATCAAGTAATTGGGCTCCGGCTTGAAATTAACTTTTTTTATACTTCATTTTATTACAATAAAGGAAGAATGGATACGGATCAAAGTTTCGAAATTAAGTGCTCTATTATTTCTTTTTTACTTTCTCTTACTCCTAGTAAGAGGAAGTATTGTAATCGTATCAAATTTCTGATATCGAGTTTTCACCGGAAATATCCGTTTTGAGGTCCCCTGAGTCCAAAAATGTGGTTTTTAGCAAATGGTCTGTGTGTGTGTGTTGTGTGTGTGTGTGTGTGTGTATGTATGTGTATGTGTATGTGTATGTGTATGTGTATGTATGTATGTGAACAACATAGCTCAAAAAGAAAAACCTATAAGTTGAAACGTGATATTCTTTTAAGTATCACCATGGGATCTGACCCTACGTTACCTGTCAAAATTCCCCAACCGGAAGTATCACTTTACTAGTTTTTTATTTTTTATTTTTTTGCAATTTTCTCAAAAACGGCTCCGACGATTTTCTTCAAACTTAGTATATTAACTATATATACAAAGAGCTACAACTTTTATTTGAAACATTTCTCTGGAAAATTTCATTTAAGGGTACTTATGGGGGAGAGGGGGGGTTAAGTTTTCGTCTTAAGTGTTATTTCAGTTTATTAGACAATTCTATCATCTAAATAATGTTAATTAAAATAAAACTATGTTGTTGAAATTCCGAGTTTGAAAAATCGGATAACCGGAAGTGCGTTTACTTTACCACTTTACTAAATGATATTTTTTTCACTTTTTCGCGATTTTCTCAAAAATGGCTCCGACGATTTACTTGTAAAATCTTATATAAACTACATATACAAAGATCTATAACTTTTATTTAAAACATTTCTCTGGGAAAATTCATTTAAGTGCACTTTTAGGGGAGGGATGGGGTTATATTTTTCTCTAAAGCTATCATTGATTTAAGTTGATTATACAATTCTACAATCCAAACGAAATTAATTAAAAATAAATAGATTGCTAAAATTCCGAGTTTCAAGAAAATTAATAAACCGGAAGTGCGCTTTTACTGAACAGTTTTTCAGTTTTCGACGAATTTCGTTAAATTTGGTACACAAACTATAAAATTTGTCAATTATAATTTTGAGAACTGGAGTAAGAGAAAGTTGTGTGAGTGTTTCACACTAGATTTTTGTTCTTTCATTTTAAGCTAAAGTAGGATATAATAATGATAATAATATCCTGGTTTAGAGAACTGAAAATGTACCACCATGGAAAAAATACTTGAAACAAAAATGTGTCTCTTGAGGGGAAAAATGATAGGTATCATCACAAATTATTTTCATAATGCCGGTATTACAACTCAGAAACTGAAAAATAGAAACTGCAACGAAAAATAGACGATTTGTCGAGGAGATTAGCGGAGTTCATGGAAAATAAACTCCTCAAAACTGTCAAACTTCATGCGAACCACTTGAAACAGAAGCTTGCTGTTTATGCCAATCGAATACGAAGAAATACGGAAAGCGGTATTTTGTAAAAAGGAAAATAAGTCTTTTCAGAGTCAGTATTACGAATCAATCGGAAAAGAAAGTCAATCACTGGGACGATATGCTTAGAAATGATGCTTATTGGATGGAAATCTGGGAGTTACCGCTGCTACATCCGGGTGGTGCAAGACGTTCATGCAATATGGATTGAAGTCTTACGATGAAGTGTAGTAAATATTTTACACAGATGCCTCATATGATGATTACTGTTGAACAATTATCCCAGGCACTAAGAAAAATGAGTAATTGGGAGGCATCAGAACGTGATGCCATTCAAAACTATGCTCAAGAGTTTACTTGGCTATACGAAAATCTGGCCAGATACCATCAAGAGTGTTTAGAGAATCGTCCTACTCCACAGGAACATTTGCAGAAGGCATTACATAATATAGGATGGCAAAGAAACAGAATGTAATTATGCAACCAAAAAGTTTTGGTCTAATAAATTTTTTTAATGGGTTAAAACGTGCATTTCCCGTGAAAACTCGATATCAAAAATTAGACACGATTACAATACTTCTAGGGGAGAGGATTAGCTCAGTGGTTAGGCACTGGACTCCAACGCGGAGGTCCCGGGTTCGAGTCCAGCGGTGCTGCCCCGAGGAGCACCGCTCCTCTTTTCTTAGGATCCTGTTCAACTCACTTCCGGTGAGGACAGTTTGTTTGTAATGAGTGAACACTGTCCGGAAGCTGGTAGTGCATTGAGAAGTCTCTGGGCGTCAATGACTATAGTAATTGACGCGCCTTAAATAAAAAGAGAACAAAAAAAAAATACTTCCTCTTACTAGGAGTACGAGAAAGTAAAAATTGATGTAATTCATAAATATGAAAGTAAAAATATTGATAGAAAATGTTGGTAGTATCTAGAAATAAATCCGAAAAATAATATTTATCTCCTTAATATATAAATAAATATTCAGAATAAACCAGTTGAATTTTTTTCATTTGAATACAAAAATTAGTTTTATTTATTATTGCTAATCCTTAGTTCATTCTTCTAAACAAAAACAAAAAAATCTGGTGTGAAACACTCACATAACTTTCTCTTACGGCAGTTTTCAGAATTTTATTGACAAACTTTATAGTTAGTATATCAAATTTATGATATTCGTCTATGTTTTTATGTAGAAAATATTAAAAACTGAAAAAATTATTCAGTATAAAGCGCACTTCTGGTTTACTAATTTTCTTGAAACTCGGAATTTTTCGCAATCCATATATTTCTTATTAACATTGTCTAGATGAAGGAATTGTATAATCAACTTAGATAGCACTTTAGAGGCAAACATAACTCTATCCCTCCTCTAAAAGCCCACTTAAATGAGTTTATCCGGAGAAATGTTTCAAATAAAAGTGGCAGCTCTTCATATGTGTAGTTCACATACATAGTTTAAAGAAAATCGTTGGAACCGTTTTAGAAAAATCGCAATAAACTGAAAAATACTTTTCAGTAAGAAACACACTTCCGGTCATCTCATTTTCTTCAAACTCCTTTCAAACAAAATATTTAATTCTAATAAATATTATTTAGATGATAGAATTGTGTAATAAACGGAAATAGCACTTTAGAAAACAACGTAACTCCATCAAAAGTACCCTTAAATGAATTTTCCCGGAGATACTTTTCAAATACAAATTGTAGATCATTGTATTTGTAGTTGATATGCCAAGGATAAAGAAAATCGTCGGAGCCATTTTTGAGAAAATTGCAAGAAAGTGAAAAAAAAAAAAAACATTCAGTAAAATGATACTTCCGGTTGAAGAATTTTGACAGATAACGTACTGTCAGATTCCATGGTGATACCTAAATGGAATATCAAGTTTGAACTTTCTAGCAATTTTTCATTTTCTAGTTATGCTGTTCACATACGTATACACACAGACCATTTTGTAAAACCACTTTTTTGGACTCAGCGGTCCTCAGAACATGTATTCCTGGTGAAAACTCGATATCTAAAATTTGACACAATTTCAATACTTCCTTCTTACCAGGTGTAAGAGAAAGTAAAAACAATTTCAACCAGGTGAATACAAAATTCATTAAGTGGTATATTCTAAAAATTACGAATTTATTTCTAAATACTTCGATATTTTGAGAGTTTCATAAAGTTTCATAAGTGTATTCACATGCAACTTCTCCTAAGAAAAAGATATGACAAAATCAAAATTTTTACATGTTCTAGTATGTCTCTAAAAATACAAGTAGTTAAATTTTCTTTAAGATTTAATTTATTGATGCATGTAATTTGCGTTCTAAAGGCATTTAATATACTGGTTCAACTAATTGAAGATTAATGTAATTTATTAATTTATGTTTAAATAAAGTTCAGTTAGATCCTCTATTCTCAAGACATATTCAATAAATCTGTAGTGAATGAAACAAACTCTTTCTATTGATCTATTATCTACTCAAATTACTCAATGTATAATTCAAAAATTTTCCAATACCGAATTTTGACAATACTATTAATTTTCCTTAATATTACATAAATATTGGAACCGAATAATATATACGTAAAAATGTGGTTTTAATGAGATTAGCTTTCCCAGAGCCCGTCATCATTCTTTAAAAACATGTTTTTACTTTCTCTTACTCCTAGTAAGAGGAAGTATTGTAATCGTGTCAAATTTTCGATATCAAGTTTTCACCGGAAATATCCGTTTTGAGGACCCCTGAGTCCAAAAAAGTGGTTTTTAGCAAATGGTCTGTGTGTGTGTGTGTGTGTGTGTGTGTACGTGAACAGCATAATTCAAAAATGAAAACCGTAGAAAGTTGAAACTTGATATTCCGTCTAGGTATCACCATGGCATCTGACAGTGGGTCATCTGTCAAAATTCCTCAACCGGAAGTACCACTTTACTTATTGTATTTTTTACTTTTTTGCAATTTTCTCAAAAATAGCTCCAACGAGTTTCTTCAAACTTGGAATATCAACTACACATACAATGAGCTACAACTTTATTTGAAACATTTCTCTGGGAAAAATTCATTTAAGGACAGTTATGGGGGAAAGGTGGGGTTAGGTTTTCATCTAAAGTGCTATTTCAGTTTATTAAACAATTCTATCGTCTAAATAATGTTAATTAGAATTGAATATGTTGTTGAAATTCCGAGTTTGATAAAAATCGGATGACCGGAAGTGCGTTTACTTTACCACTTTACAAATGATTTTTTCACTTTTTCGCGACTTTCTCAAAAATGGCTCCGACGATTTTCTTTAAAACTTGTTATATTAACTACACATACAAAGAGCTACAACTTTTATTTAAAACATTTCTTTAGGAAAATTCATTTAAGGCACGTTTAGGGGAGGGTGGGTTTGTTTTTCTCTTAAGTGCTATCATAGTTGATTATACAATTCTATCATCCAAAGAAAATTAATTAGAAATAAATGGATGCCCAAAATTAGGGTTTCAAGGAAATTAGTTAACCGGAAGTGCGCTTTTACTGAACGGTTTTTTCAGTTTTCGTCGTATTTGAATTAATTTGGTACACAAACTATAAATTTGTGTATAATTTTGGAGTAAGAGAAAGTTGTGTGAGTGTTTCACACCAGATTTTTTACACTCAAAAGATCTTAAAACCTGTATATAAGTTAAAAACTCAAAATTCTGAAATAGAGCAATAATTGCCCTTACGGCATTAAGAGAAAATAAAAATCAATTGGATTTTAAGTTTACAATTCCACTAGTCCACCACATTTATTATATATAAATTTATTATATCATGTTAACTGAATACGTGGTTAGTCCGCAGTTCAGAGATGATTTTTTCTTGATAGATTGGCTTTATTTGCTGATTATCAATCTTCTCAGGGTACAACATCCTGAAATAAGGAGAATGACCAAAAATAGAACATGCTTCCAAGAAGTATTATGTAGAAAGTATTAATTTTAGTTTACTCCATGAAGCGACTAGTTGCAATAAAATGCAATTCGGTTTTTTAAGAGCATAAAATAAATATGCTGTCAAAATGAAGGAATCCGTCTAGAGAAGATTTACAGTTATCAACAAAAATGTAAAACATATTGACTACATTGGAATATTTCTATACAATGTTATTATATTCATGAAATTCACCATTTTTAAATGACATCACTCGTAAACATTGAAGGGATAAACGCTCTGGGATTGAAGAAGATGCTTTTGTAAAGTTGTACAATAAGAGCAGTGTTTATTGTATGAATTTATATAAATCAATTTGAATGAATAAGTTCTATCAATGAATAGAATGTAAAGTAACAACCGGTTTAGTAGCTTTCAATTTTATGTATATATATACATTTATAGGAGAGTAAAGATGTACTGAATAAGTAAATAGGTATAATTTAATTCATGGTAAGATCGTCATAAATAAACTGTGACGATAGACTTTTCAAGTAGTACATTAACAATTTCTTTAAGTGGTTTCATTCAGCGATAACAAATAACCATTCATTAGTTAATAAATAGACTAAGTCAGGTTTTATAAAATAAATCAAGATGGCAACAGGCAAGTATGGACAGAATATATATATATATATATATATAGGATATGTAAAAAGAGAATGAAGAGAAGGTTCAGAATTCACTGGCCTTTTAGTTTGTTGATATAAAACGGAAGTGTAAAGGGAAAAGCCATCTGCATGGCTGACCGAAGGGCTTATCCACCCTAAACGGTTCACTTTAGCTCTTGCCCCCTATTTGGACGTTGGTCTTAACCTACCCAATCTACCCTTCAACCAGAGTATTCCTTTTAACCAAATCCATATAAACTACATAGGGTATCACTCCCTTCAAATCTTGTTGAAATGTTTTACAGCTATGTATCTCTTTTCCAACATTTACATGTTTTTCTCTTCTCTAAACTTTTGTTTTAACACTATATAGTGAAAATAAGATAAAAATATTAACATTATTCAAAAATAATATGTTTCGAAACAGTTATCAGATTGACCTGTAATATAATATTGAATAACAATAGAGAAAACAGAGATTTATGGTGAACAGACATATAATAAGGCAAAATTAGTAGGCTGAATAATTTTGCAAGTCTCTGTTTATGTTCAAAGTGGCGTTTCCGCATTATTGGAGAATCGAATATTTGAACTAATATCCTAGAATACGGAAAGTTACGCTGGAAGCCCTACTAAATTTAGAAGCGGATTTGCTTACAGATACAAGAAATAGAACGACTAATTATATTGTGAATAAATTTGGAAGGAACCCCGGAAATCCTGTAAAATTTATTAGTGAACCCTGTTAGTGGTATAGAAAAAATCAACGAAAGAGACATTGATGAATCGCCTTTTTTGCTTGGGTCCAGACATTGCATTCCAATAAAATATCAACTTATATTGATCTAATATCCTCCTAAAATTAAAAGCTACCCTGGATGATCTACTAGTTCCCTGGTTGGGAATACCAGAACATCAATGGTTCTCAAGGAATAGCTTTCGCCTTAAGTGCAAGCCTCCCTCCATGGAGATACTAGTTGAAAGATCGAACCGTGCTGAGCTAGCATCATGGGCAAGATTTTTGCGATAGTTATACTAATAAAATCAGTTGTAGATCTTGTTTGTTGTCCGTCAGATATCAACGATTGTTACTGCATGGTTCTTGACCATAAAATATTCACACAAAATCAGTTTTATGCTAGGATAAAAATCATTATATAATCAAAACTGATTGAAGTTTGAGTATACTAGACTGGTTTGGCTGGCGAGCAGTGATTTAGAAGTGGAGAACATCTTTTAAAAGCAATCATATATCATACAATCTGTACCAACATAAATTCATCTCAAAATTAATGGTCCTCGGATCCGAAAAATGCGTAACCATAATGAGAAGGAGGGATAAAAATGGAATAAAGAAGATAAACGTTATCTCAAGTTCCACTTGACATGTTTTCTTCAAATTAGGAATAATTAAAAAATTATCTTACCTTCCTTGCCTTACCTTTTTCTTACCCTTTTAAGGCAAAGCTGCCATACGACCTTTAGCAGCCCAATTCAACCTTAACATCTTCGTTCATTTGTCGCAGTCAGGAGTAAGAGAATATCTAATGTCCTCTAGCTGAGGACATGTGACAAGATGCTCAAAAAAAATCATTGGAGCTTGACCACACAGAGTACAAGTTTGGTTTTCCCAACTCCAGTCAGGGCTCTGAAACATTAGAATGAAACATTATGCAGTAGACTGCATATCTTCTTGGTAAAGTGGGTAATACAAGATTTCCATTAATTCGACCAGAACTGCCAATGTATTGTCCTGTGTCAACTGTCTTTACAGACATTCTTCCCGTATACCCCTTTTCCTCCTGGTACTTCGGGGGATCTTTCTAGACCGTACCTACCCTTTGGGGTTTACCGGTCCCCCGTTGCAAGCAACGGGATCGTTTAACAAGAAGGGGATATCACCACCATGGAAGGACTTTTAGTGCAATGCCCGACCATAGCAGTAGTGCCGAAGCACTCCCCCGCTCGACCCATTTAAGGGCAGGCTGAGTTTCACTCGCCCAGCGCGCAGAGTGATCCCACAACGTGGTCACACTCCACTACTAGAATCTAGAGAAGGCACTCTCTAGCAGGCTCTGGTGATCCGCGCACACCCAGCAAATGCGCTTCCAGCAACGAGGTGGCCCCGTGGTTAATTTTATATTGCGAGTCTCGGAGGAGATAATAATGTTTAATGACTTCGGTCATTGGGTTATTGGTTAAACCATGGCCACTACTCAATTGGCTCGGAAAGTAGCTTGCGCTTGTAGTTGAGTATTTCAACTCTAACGAGCTAGCGTGACTGATCGCACGCCCGATGGATCTAATTGTCCATTTACTGATTCCTGTCCATTGCCTCAAGAACAGGGGTTTAAGTAACCCAAGTAGTTTGCAGGCACCCCTGAAGGGGAAAGGATCAGGATGGTTGGGGGAGGGAATCCCCAACCTGGAGAGCCAGAGGCTGATTGCACCTCGCAGGGTGGGCGATGGCTTTGCCACAAGCCTACGCTAAAATGTCTCTAGTTGTTGAAGTAAGAGTGATAGAACTAGATTTTACTTTCCACACAAGGACTCATCCATATCTTATTAGAAGACACGACTTGTCCAGTGCAGGGTCTCCCTTTTAGTCGCCTCCTACGATAGGCAGGGCATACCGTAGGCCTATTCTACCCCGGGACCTATACGGGAATGTCTTTACAGACAGTAATTAAGTTTAAAAATTTTCAAAATTGCAAAGCAAAAAAAAATGATGATAGGAATGGCTGTAACGCCAAAAAAAAAAAAAAATTACAACGATTTAGCAGATCTAATGAGGTTCATTCTCGGTCTATGTTTACACAATGATCAGTAAATGTAAACTATCTACACTAAACATGAACATAAAAGAGTCATATGGATCAACGTGATCAACATGGGATCTTGATAAGAAGAAAGATAAAAAGAGAAAAAAATTGATGATAAAAACGCATTGAAGAAAAACATTTTACTTTAATTATTATTAAGTTATTGTAAAGATGATTTTTATAATTAATGTTTGAAATATTAAAGTAATGTAGGAATGTTGCAGGACAGTTTAATTACTGAACCAAGATAGTTTTACTTATTATATTGAATATTACAATAATGTAATGTAATAAATGAAACTAATAACGGACATAATGGAACTAGACATTTGAAATAAATTCTCCACCAACATGAGATATAAAAGTGTAACAGAGCTGTTCTACAAAATGTTATTGTTTCAATATGAAATGATTGTGGTAGGCATATGAATGTTCAGTTCGAGCAGTTACCATATTTTCTTCGTTTTTATTTCTATTTTTTTATCTTACGTTCTGAACCATTTGTTGATATTTAGGATCCCTTTATCAGAGAATTATTATTTTTTTTTTCTTTTCGGATCTCATACCATTTCTCTTTCATTTTTTTGTCCTTCTAATAATGTTTAATCCTTATCCCCTTTTGCTTTTTCATAGAGTACCAAGAACGCCTTTAGTTGGGGAATAAGAACGTAGGTTTTTAAGTTAAGAGCTTTTCTTACGACTTTGTTTGCTTCTGATTTACCGTATTATCGTTGTCCGGTCTTTTATCGTCATAAGAAGAAGAAGAAAAAGGAAAAAAAAAAAAAAAAGAGGGCGCAAATATCATAACTTCACCCTTTATGATGGCATGTCTGGCTGTGAAACTGGAAATCAACCCCCTAGTATACTGAGAAAGGACAAAGGGTCATCAAATCCTCTGACCGGCAAGCTTTTATATACAATACACAATCCAAACTATTCTATCCCAAACTTTTTATCCCATCCCTGCTTGTTATGTTCAAGATGAAAAGATATATTCTGTTGATATGAAAGTGTTACTATTGCTAGAGTAATGTACCATAATACAATCACAATATTTACAAAATATATCAGATTATAAAAAGTTATTCCTTTCCAGTTTGTAATAAACAAAAATTCATATCGCATAACAAAAGGACATTAGACTAACAAGATTTTTTTCTTTTCTTTTCTCTCTGTATGAAAGTGAACGCGTAAAAATAACCATTGATGGGATCTAACAGGAATTCTTTTCTTAAAAAAAAAAAAAAAATGGAATGAGATCCCGAGGGAGTAATAAACATTCCCAATAACTTCCATAATGATCTGTCTCCATTCTGAAACTACCCTTTTGTAGCTGATATTTTATCAATGATTGCGAATATTACCAGATATACTCTAGTACAAATATTTCAAATTACGACTTTGTCAATCACATTCAAATCTATGTTTTTTTGTTTTTAACGCCTAAAAATAATCTTTTACACAATCTGCAATGAATATATAATAATCTATATGAACACTACTCTCAAATCTAATTGATGAATTGTTCAAAAGAAATATGTAAATATCCGGTATTTTATCCGTCGTAGCATGCATATTGGTTTTGTTCCTGACCGGTTTTCGGATATCTATCCATCGTCAGAACAAATTCACCAAGTTCGTGTGGAAAGTTCACTTCAACGAACTGTTTTTGTACACTCACACTTGGATGGTTCAGCATTGTTACCCAGCATTGCGGACCCATCCACATTTTCAGAAATTTGTAAACTTTACTAAATGCACAGTTGCCCTTAATATTATAGAGGTCTATAACAAACCTATGGGACAACAGCCCGTAAAGAGCCAAGGCTTGCCAAACGGTGATTGGTATTTAAGGGTGGTAAGCACGCCGAGGTCTCCTCGCCGTTATAGTTCCAGCTTTCTCTACAAAGATGCTTAGCTACCAACTGTAGTTTCCTACTTTTTCTCACAAAGCTGGGTCAACACTGTGTTTGCCCTCACAGAAATCGGACCCTGAAATCTTGCATCAATGGCGAATGCACTAGACCAACGCATGAGGACTTGTAGAGGTCTAAGCTTTCATAAAAGTCGAATGTTATACAGTATCTGGGATTTTATTCGTCGTAGGACTGCTTATTTTTTTTATTCCTGGCCAGTATCGGATTTTCGGTTGAGTAAGGCCACCAAGTTCTTGTAGAGAGCCGACTTCAATTTTTAAGATTCTATCGTGCACCACATGTAAAAACAACTATTTGAACAATAAGGTTTCAAAACTAAATTAGAATATTCAAAAACTCTTTATTTGCCACCATAAATAAACAAACGACCTTTAGCACGGTCAGTGGTCCAGTACAACAGATCACTACTACAGACAGAACAAATTTCCTTTTTAATGCACTCTATCGTGCTCATAAGGTACTACACATCTCTCAACACTCTAAAATTATCATAAGTTATACTTTTAACTTTATTCTTACAATTACAAATAAACTTGAGAATATATTTTTTTTCCATACTTTAAAACATGGAAGAATTTCTCTCTCCCTTTTTTTCTTTCAAACTAACAAATATCAATTAACATTAACTAAACATTAAAACATTAAAACAGTAAACATGAAACATTAAAAACCGTTATTAAACATCAAACATTAAATCTTTAATATTAAAGGCTTAAGTGAAAAACACATTCATTTATCTGTAAGTTCTAAGGGGTACAACAATTGAATAGGTCGTCGAAACTTTCCCCTTTTAGTTTTCACCACACACGAACGAACCATACCGTCACGACCCTTTATCACTTCAGTTACACGTCCTAAATCCCACAAAAATTTAGATTTAGTTGTCCCATCTACGAGGACTATATCATCAACCTGTAGGTCCTTCTTCTTATCTGGTGTAGCAAGGTGATGAAAATTTCTCAAGTCCAGAAGATACTGGTTCTTCCACTTCAACCAAATCTGACCCAAAAGTCTAGTTTGATATTGTTTGCGCCTTGTTAGAGTTTCCCTTGTCGAAGAAGTGTTCAATAATTCAGCAAAATTACAAGGGTACTCGACACTACGCCCAGGTACCAAGAAATGCGCAGCGGTTAGGGGCTCCGGCTCAGACAAATCATTATACAAATAGGAGAGAGGCCGCTGGTTTATAACGTTTTCAACCTCTGTAAGAACAGTCATGAATTCTTCAAAGTTTAACTGAGCCTTTCCAAGAATCTTTCTTAAGGGTTCCTTGATACTTCTCATCAAGCGTTCATAAAATCCTCCCCACCATGGGGCCAACTCCACAATAAACTTCCATACAATACCCTTTGCAGATATAAAATCTTGGAACTCATGACCCTTTATTATTTTGCAAAAGTACTGCAAGTCCTTGTTAGCGCGTTTAAAGGCCTTCGCATTGTCAGAGTATAGTACTCTACAACTTCCTCGTCTTGAAGTAAAGCGCCTAAAGGCTAAAAGAAATTTCTCAGTTGACATATTTGACACCAACTCGAGGTGTATAGCTCGAGTAACGGAGCACGTAAACAAGACAATGTAAGCCTTTTCAACACATTTTCCTAATTTGACATAGACAGGGCCATTTTTGGTAGTCAACTTCCTAGCTTTTGTTATGAATCGTTGAACCCATGCAACAACTCTGACGAACTTTATTATGTTGCTGAACCTCGCAACGTCCAGGATGGCACTTCTTGTGACACAATCTCCAACCAAAACCTTGTGGCGACATTCTAATTGCTCGTCGTTTTTTACGTTTAGCGTTTGTTGGGTTGGCCATTTCTTACTGGGATGTCGCAGCCACTGTGGTCCAAACCACCACAAATGATTTTTTTTTAGAGATTCCACATCTAAACCCCTGGTTATCAAGTCTGCTGGGTTCTCTTTGCCACTACAGTGGTTCCAGTTGTTGGGGTTTGTTTTTTCTTGTATTTCTGCGACCCGATTACACACGAATGGTTTCCACTCTCTTGAAGAACCCTTAATCCAATGTAGAGTTATTTGTGAGTCTGTCCAAATATAAATTTTATGACATATGTCATTAAATAATTTTATTAAATACTTTGAGATTCTAGCAGCAATTATTGCTCCCATTAATTCCAGCCGAGGCAGAGTCAGGCTTTTTAGAGGAGCAACTTTACCCTTTGACAATATAAAACTTGTTTTAATCTCATTTGATTTAGTTGTGTATCTGAAATAAGCGACAGCACCATACGCTTTAATACTGGCATCGCAAAATGTATGTATGGAAATATCATCAGTTATCTTGTTAGAATTTTGGAAATACTTCCTATCAATTGATAGATCTTGTAGACAACTAATTTCTTTAAACCATTTTTTAAATTCGACGTCAATGTCGGGCGGAAGCTGATCGTCCCAGTCGAGGCCTTTAAGCCATATTTGTTGCAGTAAAATTTTTATCCTTATTACAAATGGTGAAACATAACCTACTGGATCAAATATTTTAGCCGCAATCTTTAACACGGTACGCTTTGAACTCAGTTCACAGTTAAGAACATCTTGTTCCAGTGAATGGACATCAATTTTGATCAGGTCCGATTCAGGATACCAGTCAAGGCCTAGTATTTTAGCTTGTGCAAGGGAGTCACCTTTTCTTTCCGGGATACCATTATCCCGCCATAACTCTTTTAACTCTTTGGAATTTGAACAGAATTTACACAATCTCATACTCGCGTCTTTTAAAATTGAAACCGCATTAGATGACAGTCTATATGCATCCTCAACATTGTCTGCTCCATGAAAGAGATCATCTACATAAAGGGAAGAATCTAACATCTCACAAGCATCTGGATTTTCATTAACATATTTCTTTAGGTGAAATTTTATAGTAGCTGTTAAAATGAAGGGACTTGTAGTAACCCCAAAAGGCAAACGCTTCATGTTCATAATTTTAAACGATTTATCGTCATTAAGATGAAACCAAAAAAATTTTAAATATTTTCGGTCCTCTTCAGCAATACCTATCATTAAAAACGCTTTTTCTATATCTCCTGAAAATGCTACTTCATGTTTTCGAAATTTAAGAATTACGTCTAATATGTTGGGATTTAAATTTGGTCCCGATATCAAAAAATCATTTAAGGATTTAAGGTTTTCCCCTTTTGATGAGGCATCGAACACGATTCTTACACGAGAAGTTAATTTCTCAGGCCTAATCACGGCTCTATGCGGCATAAAATAACCCGAATCTCGCGCTTCACTAGTACACTCCTCAACAATTCCGTCTTGTAACTGGTCTTCAATTATTTTCTTATATTCCTGACATAATTCTTTATCTTTATTTAATTTATTCCTTAAATTTTCAAAACGTCTTAACGCGGTTAAGAAATTTGTATCCAATTCATCTCTATTAGATTTCCAAATTAACTTAGCTTCATATCTGTTATTTTTAAAGGACAAATTATTTTCGAATTGTTCAATTATATTTTTATCTTTGTTCGATAATTCCTCACTTCCGGTTGAAATGCCCATACTATCTAATTCCCAAAAAATTCTTAAGTCATTCAAAATTACGTCAGTTTTCATGACAGCAATGTATTGTGAACAGCTTATCCCTTTTTCAAATTTTGTACCAGTAATTACCCATCCAAACACAGTATTAACAGCATTTAAATTTTTATTTATTGGTAATCTCTCATTTAGAACAAAATCCCAGAATAGATCAGCTCCAATTAATATTTCTAAACTTATTAAATCTTTTCCGTTGTAAGAATCAGCTAACTCTAAGTTGTTAATACTCATAAATTCTCTAATCCGCTTATCTGGGGTAGGAACTATTGCGCCGGATATAGAACCTATAACTAAAACTTCAATTGACACTGGTCTGAAGTCTCCTCTAATTTTTAATTTAATTTCAACAACTGGATAGATCTTTTCAGTTGCTTGTTCCATTCCAAATGAATAAACTGATAAATTTTCATAGCGTATAGGTTTTAAATCTAAACATTTTACTAAATTTTCAGTAATAAATGAACGTTGACTGCCGTTATCTAAAAGTATTCGCGTAATTTTCGATTTGGAGTTTGAGCTTACTTCAACGGTGCACGTTTGCAAATAAACACCCTTTGAGCAGGTTGTCTTTGTGCTCGCACTGGGACACTGAGCTAACAATTTCCGTATTAGAAGTATACGGTAATTGACTTTCATTTTCAATGGAATTCGAATTGGCGAGTTTGTCACAAGTTTTATCCGCCTTATTAAATTCTCTGACAAAATTTGACTTTCTATAGTTTCCCAAGCAGACAGAACTATGATGGTTTCGATTTTTGCATTTAAAACAGGAGAATTTATTCGACTGACAATTTTTGCTAACATGATTTAATTCAAAACATTTGTAACAACGCTTATCAGATTTTAATTTCTCAAATTTAACTTGAGGAGACATGCTACATTTGAATGAATTATGAGGCGCAGAACAGAAGATACATATAGAGGAAGTCATCTGTGCATTAAAGGCCATAGCAGAAGGTGTACTTTTATGAAAATTTCTGTTTTCTACTTTGCTTTGAGAATAATTTGGAAAGGATTTTTTATCTCTTTTAACTAATAGTAAGGCTTCTTGACACTCAATTTCATCTTTCAGAAACAAAAGTAACTCTGATACACTTACATCTTCTCTAGAACCCTTTTTTCTATTAAAATTTAAAACGAGATCCTCCGGTAATAGTTTCATTAATATTGGCATTAACAAATGACCGTATGACCCACACGTTACTTCCATTGAATCTAAGTTTCTAATGGCTATTTCCAACTCATCGTATAACCTACGCAGTGCTTCCACATTAGAGGTATATTTAACAGGTTCTAAATTCAATATTTTATTCATAAAGGAATTGACGATAATGTCTTTACGGCCAAAACGATCTTTTAATAACTTTATACAATTGTCATAATTATCATTACTTAACTGATATCCAGAAACTACATTTAAAGCCTTTCCGGTAAGAAATGTTTTTAAGTATGTAAATTTTTCAACCTTTGAAAGTGTTACATTCTGATGAATAGCGCTTTCAAATGAGTGCCAGAACTCATTCCAACATTTTGGATCACCTGAGAATGGTTTAATAATTAATTTAGGCAATTTAACTGTAGATTTAAAATTTGAATGACAACTAAGAGGGTTATCTGATACACCATGGCACTCTAATGAATTTCGATCAGAATTCTGATCATCAACTAATACCTTACCTTTAATACAACGTTTAATTCTGTTCAAAGTCCTAGTACATTTTTCTTCGTATTCATTACAGACTGTAACTTCTTGTTCAATTAACTCAATATCAATTAAATTTTCTATTTCACAATCTAATACCTTTAAAGTCTTTAATTTTTCTACTAAAACATCAAAATGCTCTTCTAATTCATCTTTAGCAACGTTTTCGTTACTTAAAGCAAGATGAATTTTAGACATTAATTTAGTTGTACATGCTCTTTCAGCAGAGCGTTTATGTTTTAATCTGTCAAGAATTTCTTGGCTAGACATTTTAGATCAGTAACAAAAAAAAATACCACACACAATGCCAGTAGTTATACAATTATAATCAATAATAATTAATTAACAGTTTACCTTGCACAAGTTATGTAAGAAACTTACGATTTCCTTCAGAAACAAACAACAAACAAACTTGCCAGATTCAGAGTTCCCGGCCGATGCACCAAAATGTAAAAACAACTATTTGAACAACAAGGTTTCAAAACTAAATTAGAATATTCAAAACTCTTTATTTGCCACCATAAATAAACAAACGACCTTTAGCACGGTCAGTGGTCCAGTACAACAGATCACTACTACAGACAGAACAAATTTCCTTTTTAATGCACTCTATCGTGCTCATAAGGTACTACATCTCTCAACAGTATCTTAGTTAAAACGAGTTTTTACATTTTTTTTTTAAAAAACTTTCTGTTACACTTAGTAAGAAGAGGAAGTATTTTAATTGTGCTAAATTTTCGATATCGGGTTTTCACCGGAAATATCCGTTTTAAAGTCCCCTATGTCCAAAAAAGTGGTTTTTAGAAAATGGTCTGTGTAAAGTGAACAGTATAGCTCAAAAACGAAAAATTGTAGAAAGTTTGAACTTGATATTTCTTTTAGGTATCGTCATGGGATCTGACAGTTCTGTCAAAATTCCTCAACCGGAAGTACCACTTTATCAGCTGTTTTTTTTTTTCACTTTTTCACATTTTCTCAAAAATGGCTCAGACGATTTTCTTGAAACTTATTATATCAAGTAAACATACAAAGAGCTACAACTTTTATTAATTGTAACATTTCTCAGGGAAAATTCATTTAAGGGCAGTTTTGGGGCAAGTGTAGGGTTAGGTTTTCGTCTAAAGTGCTATTTCTGTTTACTACACAATACTGCCATTTAAATAATATTAATTAGAATTTAATGTGTTGTTGAAATTCCAAGTTTCAAAAAAAAAAAACGGATGACCAGAAATGCATTTTTACTGAAATGTATTTTTCAGTTTCTGGTATTTTCTCAAAAACTGCTACAATGATTTTCTTTAAACTAGGAATGTGTACTACACATATAAAGAGCTACAACTTTTATTTGAAACAATTTTCATGATAATGTCATTTAAGGGGTCTTAAGGGGGAGGAGTGGAGTTATGTTTTGTCTAAATTGCTATCACAGTTGTTTATACAATTCTGCCATGCAATCAAAATTAATTAGAACGAAAGAGGTGGCCAAAATTCCGAGTTTCAAGAAAATTAGTAAACCGGAAGTGCGCTTTTACAGAAGATTTTTTTTTTTTTTTTAGTTTTCGATTAATTTCGACGAACTTCGACGATTTCATTAAATGTGGCCTTCACTAACTATAAAATTTGTCAATTTCAATTTTGAAAACTGGAGTAAAAGAAAGTTTGTGAGTGTTTCACATCAGATTTATTTTTCTTATAAGGTGATATTTACAGTGAGGAATCATTTGTAAACTAATTTAAGCATGAAATCAGGGTAGAAAGAACAATCCTATGGTTGTGCTACAATAACGTGACAAGTTTAAGTAGCCTAATTACTTATTCAATTTAAATCCCTCCTCAGGGATTTTATTTCTTTAATGTATAAAGCAAAGAAGAAGAAGAACAAACATAATGGTAACTACTATTAGAGAACAGAAGTATCCTCAGTCAGTTATCTGGAAAATTCAGCCTTAGTTTTCCACCCCCACTAGTGAATACAGTGCTCAACGCTTGCACTCATCATCACATTCAAACACTTACTTTTCCCTTAGTTGTAATACCATTAACATAATAAAACCATCCTAAACTTTCATTTCTTTTCACATGCAAAAGTAGCAATTTCTTTGCAACGCTGTTCGCGTGTAGCTTTCAACAATGACATGATGTGTTAGCTGTATTCAGAATTCTATAGGAACGGTTTAACTCATAACATTTACCTACCATAGATTCCTTGTGTTATACATTGGAGTTTATAGGCCTCAAAGACTTTAGTTATACGCGCTGCTCATATTATATTATAAACCTGTTAAGGTATTTCAATAAATGAAAGATTAATATAAAAAAGTAATAGAAAATCTGAAAAAAAATTAATTTAATTTAAAACATAGTTTTTATATGAAAAATAAAGTGTTTTTATTATTTTTTTTAATCAGCTTTGGGTCTGGACTGTTCGTTGACGTGTATGTTTAATGTACGTATTAAAGTACTAATACGTAAATTAGTAATTTAACCCACACTTTATATTTAGCGATACAAGTGAGGAGAGGAGTAGAAACTATATAGAGGATTGAATGTGCTCGATGTGGATCTAGCGTACATTGTGTTAGCGGTGAGGTACTTTTGGTAACGTTGGCTAATGTGAACCACCTGAAAGGCAATGTGGCTATTCAGACGCCTCTAGTTTGTTCTAACAATATGTTAGCTATTTGTTTTTCCCGATGCATCGGCAGCAGTGGTCATTAGCTTCTCTCACACAGTATTCTTCTCAAGCTTTGTCTTCCAAAGCTGGGATAGCATTGTTCTTCACTACCTTATGACTTCCGGTTTAGAGCACAGTTCCTCACATTCCCAGTTACGTCATCGAACCGGCTGACGAGGGGGAGTGCGGATATCTTGGTTGTGCCATGCCTTTTGGCGATTGTGACTAGCTCAGTGAAGACTTCCCGACTCGTAAAAGTGGCTATGGATGGTTTGTTGACGTGTTTAATGTATGTATTGAAGTACTATTAGTAATTTAACCCACGCGACACAAGTGAGGAGAGTAGAAACTACATAGAGGATCGAATGTGGTCGGTGTGGATCTAGCGTAGAGTGTGTTAGCGGTGATGTACTTTTGGTAGCGTTGGCTAATGTGAACCACCTGAAGGGCAATGTGGCTATTCAGACGCCTCTTGTTTGTTCTAACAATATGTTAGCTATTTGTTTTTCCCGGTGCTTCGATAGCAGTGGTCATTAGCTCCTCTCACACAGTTTTCTTCTCAAGCTTTGTCTTCCAAAGCTGGGATAGCATTGTTCTTCACTACCTTATGACTTCCGGTTTAGAGCACAGTTCCTCACATTCACTCTTATGTCATCGAACCGGTTGACGAGGGGGAGTGCGGATATCTTGGTTGTGCCATCCCTGTTGGCGATTGTGACTAGCTCAGTGAAGACTTCCGGCTCCGTAAAAGTGGCTATGGATGGTTGCTAGTTTCACCTAGCAGGTAAAATGCTCTTGAGATTTGTGTTGAGAATGACAGTAAACTATTAAATGTTTGACTTGCTTTATCTCTGTTGATAGTTTGTTTAGACTCCTTCAGATTGTTGGTTTACCACTCCTTCTTCTTAACTCTTCAATATTTAACTGGCGACTTGTAAAAGCCTTCAGATGGCTTCAGATTCTGTTACTTTTACTTGTAAGAAGCTCTTAGCTAGTTACTCATTATTTTTAGCTAGAAACAGCTTCAAAGATGGAAGCTTAGCGGTCCAAGTTGAAGCTCATTCGCCAATACCTTATAGTGGGCGTTAAAGAGAAGATTAAAAACGAAAAAAGCGCAGTAATACTTAATTTAGTTGCTACAGTAAGGTTTTGTGCGACAGTAAGGTTTTGTTCAAAACTGGCCAATCAAAAGTACCACTTTATGGAGAGGATTTTCCCCTTTTCTTGTTTTATTTGCGATTTTCTCGACAACGACTCCAACAATTTTCATCAAATTTTTGGTTTATCAATTAATCACCAAAAATTGCTGCAATTTTTATTTGCGTATTTTACCGGGAAAATTTATTTTCGCGTAGGATCTAGGGGTGGGTGGGTTGATATAAGAATTTTTTTTTGTAATTACTGTAGACTTTCTATGCCATTATATATTTTCTCTCGAAAGTAGTGTGCGGGGTTTTTGTGGATTTGGATTGAGAAAAAAAAAGTAGAACACAAGAAGTACACTGACTGTATACTGACATAATTCAGGTGCCAAATGCTCATATTCAGCTACATGTGAAATTTATCTCTCAGTAATAATCTTATAAATATGTAAACATAAATAAATTAATAAATAACATATTATAAATAAGCGTAAATAACTATGGAAAATTGCCTTAATAGAGAATCGTATCAATGTTTCATACAAGATTTCTGTTTCCTTATTTTCTTATGAAATCAAATATTAATTCTTGAAATACCAAAAAGGCACCCCTTATTATATTATTATAATAAATGCTTATTATATTCCAGAAAGGAATTTTAATTAAAAGTTTTATTTGACCTCCTTTTGGTTCATATGAGATATTATATCATAAAGATTCTCAACTAAGATACCTTCCTTTTTATTGTAGTTTGCTTGTGAAAACTCAACACGTTTTGGTCGTACATTTTTAGCGGAGATTTGTGTAAATATTATTTTCTCCAGATTTCCTTGCCAAATGAAAAAGAATATTATATATATCATATAATATTTTAAAATGCTTGTATTATATTACTATTTTATTTATTTTTATTTTTTTTAAGCTGCACAACATCTAAGGCCTTTTGCACCTGATAATCATCCTCAATGAGACTATACTAATTGAAGATAACATTAGATTACCTATAAATTGAACAGCCTTTCATAAATTACTACATTCCTAATGAAACGGAGTTAGAGTACTAGAGTTCATTGATGGCCTAATCCTGAGAAAAAAAACAAAAACAACTATTTACGTTTATTCATACTAATACATTCATACCACATACATTCATCCTGATCAAGCTTTCATCCTAATAAATACTTTCACGCCTATAAATACGATCATACTATAAATACAGTCACACATATATTCAAGCTTACACCCACTTAAAAAGTTGAGGTAGAGTACTCGATATTCCTCCACCACAGTAATATAACCTAACCTAAATTAAAATCCTATCTATTTACAATAAAACTTCACATTCATACGACAGTTCATTCATGCACCCCGACAGAGACCCACCCCTCCAAAGTACAGTGGCTCCCAAATTATAGTACTAGCTACAGTAGATGGGTATTATGCCCCCCAAAAAAATCTCTATGTTTTTCAAATAAATTGCACTCTTAACTTGCACATACTTACTAAGATTTTAGCTCAATTTAAGTCGATTACTAAGTCCCATTTAATTAGTGAGATAAAATCTATATGAAAAAAAGAGTGAACTGCACACCAAACCTCCTTCAAATAAATAATGATAAAATTTGGTTTTCAAAAATATAGTGTCATAAACACGGAAAATGGTTTTTTAGACGAAAGTAAATTATAAAATTCATTCTATCTTTCTATATTGTTGGAATTGTAACACGTTGAGGTAATAAGAAATAATTGAAACAGTACAATCGAGATGTTTTAAAGATTTGTTCTTCTGACTAAGGAATTCCAAGAATATGGTTAAATTAGTGACAAATCAAATTAAATTTAAATACAGTTTTAAACCTTGGCTTACGAGAATACTATCATTATCATATTAGAATACACTCGTAGTGGAAGTGGACTAGCCATTTTTTAAGCGAGTATTCCAGCCAGACAATATGGATAGCACTTACACTGACTAACATCTCCAACATTCATACAATTCACTTAAGATCTGCAGAAGTAGTTGATGCATGGAACTATTCAGGTCACCACCCTACAAACTTACAAACAATTACAGATTGTATACTCTACAGACGTCTACATTCTGTGTATGAACAGACTGAGCCACAATAGATTTTTAGGCCACAGTGGATTTGGTAGCTCTGCCCTCCCACATAGTATAAAAAAATGATCGAAAACAAATTTACCAATATTTTGTTTTAATAAACTGTATCCGCTGGGTTTATTAAATCATAATAAAGTAAAGTATAGCTGGGTCACCCAATTAAAAGTTTTTTGTTAAAGGAGGCAGTTTTCCCTCCCTAGAAGACAACCATAGCAATAGATTTAAGAAAGACAAAATTCTAAAAAGTTTCATATTGATTTTGACTTACCAAGAGAGCTGAATTTCTCATATAGTTCTTTTTATACACTTTCTCTTATTGCCGTAAGAGGAAGTAATGCGAATCGTGTCAATTTTTATTCCGTTTAACCATCACCATCACACCTGACACGAAATTCGGTTAAAACCGTACCAACCGAAAGTGCTAAATTGACTAAATTTATTTTTGGTTTTTCATTTGTTTCATGTTCTCAAAAACAGTCCCAACGATTTTCTTGAAATTTCGTATACCATCTGACACATTGAAATGGTATCACGTTTATGTGAAATATTGCTTTTGGGATTTCTGAGAGACTATAAGGTTTCCTCTAAAATGCCATTTCAATATAATGTATGGTTCTAACACCTATATAAGTTAAGATACATTAAAATGCACTGCTACATTTCCAGTAAACAAAAAATCAATTTGGAGTCCCTTAAAACTTCCTAATATCCCAGAGGAAATCAGTGGAAATATTAGGATATCCATTGGTTTTTTTTTCAGGGAAACACTAGGTAACTCGCTTCCGTCTATATTGCCCTTGAAATATTAAACTCGCCCTAAATACCCGTTAGGAAAATGCCTATTTTGTTATTTTACTCATAATTAGTCCACATCAAATAAATCTAGAGCTAAACCGGTAATCATACTCACTTGCACGCAGTATATATATCAGCGTCTTGTTGGTCCGTGCCTCTATGCGCTCAGATATCGTGGTGCTAACGATTGTATTGCCTGCTAAACGGGCACTTTTGAAATAACTCTTAAACGGAAGAAAAATATCAAAAAATGTGAATATAACGTTTATTGAAGCATTTGCTAGTTTATGATGGTGTTAATGTTATTTGATTTTATTACTGCCTTACACCTGAAATCGGTGATTGAAAGTTGCGATTACCTTTTGACTCCAACTTTTTACAACTGTATTAAAAACTACTAAAAAAATAAAGTATAAAGCCGTTAATTTCACTTCAATATTTCTAACCTTTGCCCAGATATTCAATCATAAAGAATAAATTTACGTCGTTTTTTCCTATTTCTTTGTTTCATGAACTAAAATTTAAATCTGGTGATCTGGAAGGCCAGCTTAATAGTCCCGGTCTCCTTATCCCGCGGCTACTGAACATCTCATTCACTTTTCTCCTCCAAACCAACAACTCCAAAAGCCCTTACAGAAAGACTTAATCCAAACCTGCTTATCAATTCCGGCAGACGATTAGCAACATCATCTGTTTGGCAGCGAATGAGCGTATGCCGGTTAAGCCGAGGAGGTCATTTTGAATAAATAGGAAATTTTTTTTTTGTTAATAAACTGGAATATTGTTTTGTTTTAATGACGTTCTACCTGATTTTTTAAGTCTCTAATGGTTCTAAAATAGGTTTTAAGTGTTGTCAGCATTTATACCCTCTTATTTATTAGAAATTAATAAGAAAATCCGTTTTTAAATTCTAGATTATGAAAATTTAATCTTTATGATTGAATATCTCGGCAACGGTTTGAAATATTGAAGTGAAATTGACGGCATTTTCTTCATATTTTTTATTTTTATTTAGTTTTCAATACAATAGTAAAAAGTGGGGGTCAACAAAAAAAATGCAACTTTCAATCACCAATTTCAGGTGTAAGGCGGCAATAAAATCAAATAACATTAACGCCATCATAAAGTAGAGCACAAATACTTCAACAAACGTTATGTTCACTTTTTTGATATCTTTCTTCGTTCAGGCGTTATTTCAAAAGTGGCCCGTTTAAATGGGACACGCTCTATAAGAACCGACACTACATCCATGAAACTGGCTGATGACATGAACTAGCTGAAGTATATACTAGTTGAAAATAACTTCATTAGGTCTGAACATTCTTCGTATTGTGCAGTAAATGAATAGATAAAATTTGTAAAATAACATGAAGTTTTTGCCACTAATCCACCTCCTGGTTATAAGAACCTCATCATTAATACTAGATTTCTTAAAATGGAACTTACATTTTATTGTATTATTCTTAGTTTTGTGTTTTTTGTTTGTTTTTTTTTTGGATTATGTGGTTCAGGATTCAAAAAAAGATTTTTTTTTTTATGTTTTGGGGGCGGATCCCATCTTGAATAGTATATCTGAAATAATTCTTATTATTCTATTGAAGACGGGACAAGCCGTCTAGAAAAAGCTAAAATTCCTTCTTTTTTTTTTGGAATCCTGATTCAGACTATCCAAACGAAAAAGAAACTTAGAATAACCTCATTCTTCTATTTTATCTTACAGTTTATTTTATATAATCAAAGGAATAGCCGTAAAATGGAGACAATCCAAGAAATATTGAAGGCCACAGTGAAGACCACTTTTTTGGCACTTCCGTGTAGACATCAGAATCATTCATAATTATTGTTCTTCGTTCTTTTATGTAAAATACTGGAAAGTTTATTTCTCATTATAAGAAGTAATAGCAAAACTGTTTTATTTATATTTAATAAAATGAACTGATCAGATATATATCAACAAGTGTCAAAAGGTTTTTACAAAATTGATATGAATGACTATAAAAATATGTGCTACAATGTAAACATACTAGATAAATAGAAATAATAAAATAATGCTGTTGAAAATATAATATTATACGATATAAAATACAGTATTATGTATGTAACAAAAAGTTGTATTCTGCATTTATGATAGGTTTTTTTTTTATTTATTTATTTCTAAAGCCTATAAATTGTCTATCTTTTTATTTATGATACAGACTATATATATGCACATATTTTTTGTGCATTTGTCTATAGTATAGTTGAGTGGTTAATGTCATAAAGTGATATAGTTGAACTTGCTAAGCAACACATCATGCTTGCTCGGGTTATTGTGTGTACGGTTATACGGCATATTGTGTATAGAGATCCAAGCACTGGTATATATGTATATATAACATTAGCCTAAAAACGGTTCAGTTCGATTTATCACTTGATATAAATACACATTGGGATTGCTGTTACACAGCTGGATTTTGGTATCTTCTTTTTTTTTTGTATTTGAGGTTGAATTTCCTTGTTTATAGCTTTGTACGGCAATACAAGAATTTATATTTCCTATAAATTCTGGTTGAGGTGTATAAAAAAAAAAATAAATAAATAAAGTTGTAAGAGGGTGAGAAAGGTAAAAAAAAAAAAATGCCTACACACACGCACACAGAAATAAAATGCGAGAAGTATTGTATAGAGACACTTTGTATGTATTTTGTTGTGTACATAGTTTACGTACGTAGTAGGAACAGAGTGTATAACCAGTTGAAACAAGTAGTCTGAAACAAAAGCAAGGGTAAATGCTAGCGACATCTAACATAAACATGTCTTTATACATCTTCTCAGACGGATTGTATACCTCTATTTTATTTTGAGGTATATACATCGCACCTAACTTACCTACCTGCCTACCTATTCCATCTACTACCCCATACCACTACATTTTTTTGTTCTTTCTACATGGAAATTCCCCAAACTGTATTATTTCTCCTTTCTTTGTGTTTTCTTCTACTTCTTCACTATGTTCATTCTTTTCTTTTTGAATAACGAGCTCATTCTTCATACACCTACAGGTGTAAAAAGGAAATATTCCAAACTCCCCCAAAAAGTAGTGCTGTACTTTTTCAACATATAATCAAATGTATTTGATTAATGTTGTACTATATTTTTTAAAAAATTATACGTTTTATTCTACTGACAATATTTTTTATTTATTTTTTTTTAACTTCCTAATGTATAAATATATTGTTCAATATTTCATTTGTACGAGATTTCATGACACCAATTGGTTAAATGATAAATAAGAAGTATATCATATTGTTGGGCAATGAAAATTGTAAAGATTCCTCAAAAAATATAAAAGATGCTAATGAGTCTGCGGATTAAAATTTTATGCAAGGAAGGTTGATATCTTCAAATTACATGCAGATGTATGGAGAGAATTGAGTTGAAATCTTAAGTGAAAGTTGTAGACTGTCATCTAGAAGTTTTATTACGCTTCCTTTGCGTGCTTGTCGTTTGTACATTTGGAGTCGCCCGAAAAAATGGAATATTGACGGTCAGAAGGAAGTTTTGTTCGTGATGTTAGGCTGAGATATTCATAGAAAATGTAAGTAGTTAATTTTCTTTCCCAAATAATGTTTGTATCATATTACACGTAAAAATATAGACATAGAAACAACATATAGAAAGGCTGGTTGATTGTATTGTTGTTTGAAAATAAATAGACATTACTCAGTTTAATTTCTGGTGGCTGATAACTTAATGTTAAGGATTTCTATTCCAATTGAAGCAATTATTTTGTACTCGTTTGATAAAGCGCTTCTTAGTAGGCTCCCTAACTTTAGACCGTTAACAACAAAAGGCAGACATCGTCACCCACAAGCGCTATATCATTTCATACAGATATTCAGGATCAGTATTCACCGGAAGTGCATATTACGGATTTCCAATATCTAAACGTGATATTCATAGAAAGTGGTCCACATGTATGGTGTAGGGGTAGTGAACCCCCACCACTCATCCACTCTAGCGGAGAGAAACAGCCCCTCTCGCAAAGAGAGGAGAGGCTCGGCCAGCATATATATGTATATGACTGACTGCCAAGGACTTTACGCTAACTGAACTGAACTGAACTGACAGACTGACGTGACTAAGAAGATATGAACGGAGCGATGTTAAACTGATGTGTAAATCAACAGAATTCTATCTGAATGATGTCTCATTGCCTATCTCTCATATATATATATATATATATATACTGGCCGAGCCTCTCCTCTCTTTGCGAGAGGCCCTGATGTAGGGGTAGTGAACCCCCACCACTCACCACTCTAGGAGAGAAACAGCCCCTCTCGCAAAGAGAGGAGAGGCTCGGCCAGTATATATATATGAGAGATAGGCAATGAGAGATCATTCAGATAGAATTCTGTTGATTTACACATCAGTTTAACATCGCTCCGTTCATATCTTCTTAGCCACGTCAGTCTGTCAGTTCAGTTCAGTTCAGTTCAGTTAGTGTAAAGTCCTTGGCAGTCAGTCATATACATATATATCAATTATATATCTTAAACCAAATCTTAAGGTGTTATTTATCACTCATCAAGCAACAACCACGTCTCCTCACAACACCCTTACATATGGTTAGAGTTCTTACATATTCGAAAGACTACCGCTATTGCTTTTGAAACTATATGTCTCGAGTTTGCTCCAACAGTGGGATAGTAACACAGTTAATTGCCGATGTGACTAGAAGACAAAAGAATGATGTTCTACTCTGGGTACCAGGTCATATGGGTGTCTCGGAGAATGAGGAGGTGGATAATTAGGCGTCTTTCTGCCCATCATTGGTCCTGTGCCTGCTTTTAGCGTGTTGCTACTGTTCTTTGAGCTAGCTAGAAAAGGCCAAGAAAGGTACGATTCTCCTCTCCTTTATTGAATAGCTACTTATTGTGTACAACTAGAAGACAGCAGCAGTGGATATAGATCAAAGGGATTAAGTCGTAACATAACAACAACAGCTTATTACCTTAATGTACATTGTTTGATATTAATGTTTCTAACATTAGAAAAAAGCCTAGTAAAACTTCTGAAATATAATGGATTGTTGGCAGCATACCTTGCCTGCAATCCGCCCAATTGCTTCATTCCCTATGTCATATGAGACGTGACGCATCTCCCAATCACAAGCTAGTAGTAATCAAGATCCGTCTATCTCAATCCATAGGAGATCTGGAAGGAGAAGTAGGGGAAGTTTTCTACAAGCATATTATAAGGGCTAGCTTGAATCAAACATTCAGTCGGTAATACAGTGTTGTACACATCGTCTTCAAAAAAACATCACCATCACTAATACTCCACCAGTTCAGTCTGTTATTTCCACTCAGATTACCATGTCTATATCAGTCTTGAACTCCTTGCAGTGTTCTAGTCTCTCAATTAATATATCAGTGTTCACAGCCAGTTCACTTTTTCTCTTCTACAGTGTCCTCTGTCCTACCCCATAAAAACATCTATTACTTTAGCAATTAATGTAAGAGCATAGTAATACCACAAGATTAGAATAAAGTAGGGCGTCTTTGGATGCCAATTCATTGTTCTACAACAAGTAATTATTAATCATTATAATGATAGAGGCCCACAAACTTTGATTGTATAACCAATAGTTGTATCAAGAATAAATAGACAAATTGAAAATTTCACTATTATGTAATTGTAATACTTACAAAAAAAAACAATAAATAATTACTTAAGAAACATTATTGTATTAATGTATATACAAAATCAGTTTGCGACCATACGAAATAAACATAAATATAAAACTTAAAAGTGCTACAAGGCAATGTTTATATATTTTTATGAGGTTGTACATATGTATGAGAGTGACAGAAACATGCTTGTCTTCAATAAAGTTGAATGTATTTTTAACTGAGACTACTTTCAAAGTTAAGGAATGCAACTTAAAGGGGGGCGAACCTCTTTCCAAAACCTTTCCAAGCATCTTATAGAATAAACATGCTTCGAATAAACTTAAAAGAGTTAGCTTAAGTTTTTGTTTTACAATTTTCGAGATGTTTTACATTATTGTAGTATTGTACAGTATACTCTTCTTTTAATATGGGAAAAAAATAGTATTGCGATTGTGCCACATTTTGGAATTTAAATTTTCACAAGAAATTATGTTTTGTGGATTATTGACCACATAAAAATAATTTCTGTGATGGATTTTAGTAGGAGAAAGTATTAGAGAGCGTGAATTTTGGAATGATGAACAAGAAATTAACTAGTAGATGTACAATACACTGTATAATAAAATAGAAACACAACTGCAAGGACTTCGCACTGTTAATACAAGCATAATGGATATGAGAAGGAGAAAAAAATTACAGAGAATAGGTTATAAGATGAAATAAACTAGAATATATGCTGAACACTGTATAATGAGAGAAACTCACAAACTGCAAGGACTTTACAAGTACATAGAAGTTAGGTAGCGAGAGAAATAGACTGAGTGATGAGAAAAGTAGTAAAAGGTTGCTGACTAGTTGTTAACTGGTCGTAAACTGTTGTAAAACTGTTCTCCTATTGAGCTAGCTTGGCTGTATACATACAGAGTCTCCCATTCTAGTCTGGCCTAAGTAGCGAGTAACTAGATTGTCAATTTCGTGTTTCTTTCTACCCTTCGGTTCCTATTACAGAAGTTAGAGAATACGTAGCGAGAGAATAATAAAGAGAGAGAGACAGACTGGCTGAAAATTAGAACGTAGAATGGCGTCTTCTGACTGGTATTAAAACTACCCTCCTCTAGGGGTAGCTCGGCTGTATTTATATAAATTCTCCCACCCTGTTTTGGCCTAGGTTCATCGGATCCTCATGAAGCTTAATGATATGGATCCCATCACATTTTAGAAATTTGTCTGTTCGTTATTTGTAATTGAACAACGAAAAAACTAAAGCCATACTTAGGTACAGTCGGTGATCTATACTTAGGTACTCGGTTTTTTGTTGAAATTGGTTAACAGGAAGCACCCGTTTAGATCCTATATTTCCGTTTTTCTTAGAAATGCCTTCATTTTTTTTTTTTTTTTTTAATTTTGCACTTTTTTAAACATATTTAAATCTAACACTTTTGTTATAAAGTTTTTTTTTGAGAAAATTATTTTTATTACATTGGACAGTTCTATCTCGAAACAAATATTTAGATATTGAATTATTAAAAAAAAAAAAATTCTGGTGTGAAGCACTCACATAAATTTCAACAATTTACATATAGTTTGACCACAAACAAAACTATCCTGGAAGGGAAATGAGGTATGGCAGTTCTCCCCCCCCCCACACTCCAGAATAAAGAGAGTTCGCTGTTGCTGTCAAGCGGGATTATAACTAGTAAAACTTATCTTTTGTAGATTGTGAATTTCAAAAATATTTGATAATAATTGTGTGTGAAGTATAATATATGGTGAATATTAAATAAATACACAATTTGAAACGTTTGTTCTGTAAAATGAGAAACAAAAAATCTTCTTGATTTTATCCTTTATTATTGCGATAAATGCTACATTTACGAATATAAAAAAAAAGAAGAATTTATTTGAGGTAGGAATTACAAAAAAAATCATTGGAATCGTAGTATTAATAAAATGCTGGAAATAAATAATCAGTAAATTGTATTTTAAAATCAGTAACTTGTAAACATTAACAAGGCAACAACACATATAATATCTTGTACAATTCTGTTAACAAGAAGATACTTTTTAGCGTTCCGTGAATAGTTGATTCAGTTATTGAATTAACAACACACTGCTTCAGTTAAAAGTATTTATTTCAAACTCACACTAAACTCTATCTTCCACAGTACACAATAATAATAGTCTAATCATATGGTGATAACCTCTTCTCAATACTATCGATTCTTTTGCCGCCACATAAATCCCCCCAAAACTTCGTATTACGGAGTTTTATCTTCGAATTGATTAGGCCCTACTCAAACACTTAGCATATAAATTCGGCCAATTTCTTGGAAAAGGGGACGGTTCTTCCTGTTCTGGTCAGGACTGGATGTTGTGGCTCATTGGTTGTAGCTGGTTCATTTGGGGGTGTACGTGCTTATCGCCATTGTTTGGGGTTTTTTCAGTGTGAGTTAGTTGTAGTTGAAGTGGATGTCTATCTGGAGCGACTGGTCTTCCTCTGTGCTAATTATGAATGCCGGTTTAAGGCGATCTCTTGAGACTGTTACTCTCTTACCTTGGATGAGAATGTCAAATGTTTTGTTGCTTCTTCTGAGGACCGGATGTGGGCCACTATATGGTCGCTGCAGAGACTGTCTGACCTGATCATTATGTTAGAAAACGTGCATGGAATACCCTAGGTGTACCATGCCACGATGCTGAATGAGGTTTATTTTTTTGGAATATATCTCTGAGCTTGTTGATATAGGTATCATACGGAATAGTAGGAGGTATGGAGGAATCGAAGAATTCCCACGGAAGCCTAAGAGTTGTCCCATAGACCAGTTCTGCCGATGAAGACCGCAAGTCTTCTTTGAAGGCTGTCCTGAGCCCGAGCATTACAACAGGCAATTCGAGGGCCCACTTATCTCGTGCTTCGCCCAATTTGCACATAAGCGCCGCTTTGATTGTGCGGTGCGGTCGTTCAGTCATGAGGCCGGAGAGTGCTAAGCTAAAGTATGAGTAATTTTTATCCCCAGCATAGAACTGACTGCTTTAATCGAAATAGATTCGATTCGAAGCTTCTCCCCTGGTCAGTGGTAATTTTAGTACCAAATCTGGCAACCCTGCCTGAAAAAAATGATTCCCCAATAGCGGCAGCAAATTGATCAGGCATTGGTATAGTCTCAACCCATCTACTGTAGCGGTCAATGCAGGTTAGTATGTAAGAGAACCCTTTTGAAGGTGGTAGAGGACCTACCACATCAATATTCACCTCGGTGAAACGTTCGTCAGGAATGAGAAAATGCGAAAGCGGTGATTTTTCATGTCTGTATACTTTGGAAGACTGGCAGTCTAGGCAATGTCTTTCACATCTCGTTGCATGTTTGGCCACACGAATCTTATTATTCTGGCAGTAGCTCTACCGCTGGGGTGTGCCAAGTTATGTAGTTGGAAAAAAATTCCACGACGCAAGGTAGTAGGAACATAAGGGTGGAGGCGTTTAGTGGAAACATCGCGAAATATCCTGGAATCATCAATGTTTATTTCTATTAGTAGAAGTCCTTTCGGGTTCTTTAGTAATGCCTGTCGCAGGCTTGTGGTTTGCTTAGGATGGCTGAAAGAATGGTAAGTTTTGCGATGGTTTCAACTCTCGATAATGCGCCTGCTAGGGTGTTAGATATGCCTTGTACGGTTGAAAATTGGCAAATGTAGGATAATTGGCGGGTTAGCCTCGGGCATCCAATGTCAGACTTTCTGAAGAACGGATAAATTAATGGTTTTTGGTCAGTCCAAATTGTGAAATCCCTTCCTTCCAGCATGTAACTGAAGTACCTGATAGTGGAATACACGGCCGAAAGTTCTCTATCGTATGTAGAATAACGTTGCTCAGTCGAGGTTAATTTCCGTGAGAAAAACGATAATGGTTCAACTGCACCTTGATGGGTATGGTGTAATGCTCCCCCGATTGCATGGTTGGATGCGTCTGCCATAATGGACAACTGAGATCTGGTTTCAAGAATGCGAGTAACGTTGCTTGTTTTATTGTTCTTTGCATTGCTCAAAAGCGTCTTCCTTAGATTCAGTCCATAGAATGGCGGGTTGGTCGTTACGGTTACCCGGTAAATGGAGTGGAGCCTGTATGCGGGCTGTATTTCGCAGAAACCTGTGGTAAAAATTTAACATTCCTAAGAATCGTTTTAGTTGGAGATGAGTTGTTGGTTTGAGGTAGTTGATTATGGCTTTTATTTCCTGATTGGGTTTAATTCCTGCTTTAGAAATCTGATAGCCAAGAAATTCCACTTCTTTGCTTGCGAAGACACATTTTTCCAGATTAATTTTGGTTCGAAATTCATTTAATCTGGCAAATAGTGCATCCATGTGTTTAGGATGTTGTTCCAAGTTCTCAGAGGCTACAGAACTTCGTCTATATAAGCGAAGACGTTAGTGAGCCCTCTTACAGCGGTGTCCATGTATCTCTGAAAAGTTTGTGCGGCGTTACATAATCCGAAAGGCATTCGAAGGAATTCAAATAGTCCGAACGGGGTAGTAACTGCCGTTTTTGGAATATTTTCTGTTTGGACAGGGATATGTAAGAAAGCTTTTTTTAGGTTGATGGTACTGAAAACGCATTTTCCGTGTAATGTGGCTGTGAAACCTTGAATATTAGGGATAGGGTATCTGTCAGGAATAGTGATGGCGTTTAATCGTCTATAACCCCCGCGCCCATGGACTGTTAGAGGGGCGACAGATTCCATGCTTGACCATTAAGTCGAATTCAGTTTTAGCAGCCTGTAATTTTTCTGCTGGTAGGCGACGTGGCTTTGAAAAACATGGAGGACCTTTAGTTTGGATGCAATGAGTAACCGAATGGGATAAGGGTTTCTGGGAATTTGCAAGAACAATTGGTCTTAAGATTTCCTTGGGTTTGACGGCTGGGTTAATGGCCAGTGGATTTATCGTAGTTATTCCAAATGATGGAGAATGAGAAGCAGTGTCGACTATCCCCACTGCTGTTAACTTGTCTATTGTAGTTTTGATTTTTAAGTCAACCAAAATGCCATAATGCTCTAGAAAGTCTACGCCAGAAGTGGTTTACTGACGTCAGCGATGGTGAAGAGGAATGGGAAGATACGCGTCAAAGCAAGGTTTAAGTATATCAATTTCTGGCCATATGTGGGGATCGCTGAGCCGTTGGCGGCGTACAATTGTTGTGAGGATTTATTTGGTCGATCTTGAAGCTGGACTAGTATAAGGGAAATTTCGGCGCCGTATCGACTAAAAACTGCATTCCAGTTTTTCTTTCGGAAATAACTAGGCGGCTAGAATGGGTAGAACCGCCCTCAGCCGCATACGAATGGAGGTTCACTTCTCGTTTTCCTGGTTTGTAGGAGAGTATGTGCAAGGAGGGCTGCATCTGTTTGCCTGCTTACCGATATTTTTATGATACCAGCACACTCCCGGATTTGCGGAGGGTGATCGGGAGCGTTGCCCTGGACGAGTATTAGACCGGTCCCGAGAACGATAACGAGCATTTTTTAAACTTTTAACCTCTTTGCGATTTTTCAGTTGGCGTTGTATATCTTCTAAAATAAAGTCTTGGAGGCATACGGTGCAGGTATTTGACTAATTCTGTCCGCCATCTCAGCTAAAGTATCAATATGCTCTTTGCTGACTTGTAAGATTGCCTGCGTGGTGGATGGTAGCCTTTGAAACCATAAGACTTTTATGATTTCTTCTGATGCTGTAGGTCCTGGCAATGTTTTGATCTTCCTTAACTGGGTTGGTTTCTTGTCCCGGAGTTCAATATGACTTAACAGTTTCATTAATTTTTCTTCGTCGGAAATGCTACAACGTTTAATAATGGTTGTCTTTATTTCCTCGTAAGTTCGATAAGCGAGGTCTCTCAGAACGTCAATGATTATTGTGAGTTGGGAGGGTTCTAAAGCCGCTATTACATAGTTAAATTTTGTTTCTGCTCTAGTGATTTTGGCTATCTCAAATTGGGCCACAATATGTGCAAACCACAAGTCTGGCTCAGATGGCCAGAAAGGTGCGAGTTTAACTGTAACGTGGGCCACGCTAGGATCGCTAGCAGAATTCGAGTCGTCTCGGGCCAGTGAAGTGTTAGTTTGCTGATTTGTTTTTGCAGGTCTTCTATTTGTTGTTCTATTTTCTATAGTAGAAATGTAATGCTACAATAAATGGAATACTTAATAGTCATTTTGGTCTTATGAGAAAAGTTTTGTATAGTAGTAGTTCACGATTCTTACCGTTCGGGGTCACCACTTTTAGCGTTCCGTGAATAGTTGATTCAAGTATTGAATTAACAACACACTATTTCAGTTAAAAGTATTTATTTCAAACTCACACTAAACTCTGTCCCCAACAGTAAACAATAATAATAATCATCTAATCATATGGTAATAACCTCTTCTCCGCCACACTATGGATATTTCAATTATATGTCAAACATATGTTATAAACTGAATATTTTACTACTTTAACAAAACATATTTATAAAAATATGATGAAGAACTCTCACGTTTATGACTTGATGAGCTTCCACTAAGTGATACAATAATTCTATCGATTTCTTCGTTTATGTTACCATCTCTTATCCAATACTTCCTTTCTATTTTCTTTATTGATACACAACATTACTTCCATTCTTTAGTGTTAAGATTCCAATAAAAATATCAAAAATTGTATAATGAAGAATAATAATAATGTAAAATAATAAATACATGAAGTCCGAACTATATTTTCCGTTTATTTATAAACAAAGGAACTAAGTGGAAAGTTTAATTCGGTTACAATTTTTTTTATATTTTCTCAAATATCATGAAAAACGGTGGGTCATAGTAGCGCTTTGTTCGGTGTTATCTGTTACTGGTGAAAACTTGTATACTAAAATAAGAGGGTTGCCATTAGTCTCCAAACCACCATATGTATGATAATAACACAGCTCACTGCCCGGTGATGATTCAATATATTGTTATTAAATAAGATTAATTATTATAATATTGTATTAATCAGAATATAATGTCAAAATTCTGTGTCGGAAGAAAATCGGTGAAAGTAACTTCTTTTGTTTAATTATATTTCTGATATAGATGTATGTACTTTTTCAGTTATATGCGATGTAATAGGATCCGAAGAGAGGGATCTAAAACAGAGAGTGAGAGACACAAAAATTGAGAGTCTCACTCGCTACTTAGGCCAGACTAGAGTGGGCGACTCTGTTTAAATACAGCTGCGTTAGCCATAAAGGGGGGACGGTTTTTCAACAGTTCATATAGCAATCACAACGCGTCAGCAATCATCTACTACCTTTCTCTTTATTCACTTTACATTTCTCGCTAGCAATTTCTATATTTGTGTAAATTCCTGGCAGTTTTGTGTTACTTTATTTTATTATACAGTCTGTTCAGCATTATTTCCAGTTTATTTATCTCATAAACTCAATTTCTCTCAATCCCATATCCATTTATTATATATATAAATAAAGCAGAAAAATGGAAATTGCCATAGGAGGATCATGCGAGGTGTTTCACGCCTGATGTTTTTCTTACTTTTAAGTAACATATATCTGTGATAATTGAATTTCAGAAATATGGCTTGCGCAATAAATTCGCTTATAGCAGACAAAGTAGAAATCTTATAAGGGCAAAAAACAAAAACGATTTGTCCATAGTTTCGAATTGGAGGGTAGACAGTGCTGAGTAATTTTTTTCATCATGAAAGCATATTAAATAAACGCTCATCTATGTTCACAGTTAAGTATTATAACATTATTTAATTACGTTAATTATAAAATGCTATATTTTGTTTGCATTGTGACTTGGAAATTTTACAATCAGCAAGTTTGATTCGAATTTTACATGTATATTTTAGTTTTAGGGAAAATAATGTAGAATTCAACAGAAATAAATTATTGTTAGATCGCGTGTTTACTTCTCTCCCACCTCTCCTCTCTCATATATATAATTCGCACTACAAAGATATGTCGCTCATTTTTCACCATATTAAAATTTTATTTTTATAATACATCTTTTCCCACTTTTCTGACAGCAATAATTTCTAGCCAAATGAATCAATCAATTAAATTTAATAATCACAAATTTTTCATAGAATGATATATCTAATAATAAATTCAGTTGTTAAAAAATGAAATGATTTCTATTTATTTATTTGGTAGATATGTATCCCTGTTTTTATTTATTTATTTATTTATTTTTATTTATAATTTTGGTAGTCACAATTAGGTAGTCATGTAATCTCAATGTTTTAACTGAATGTAATACAAGATTACATGACAAATATAAATGTGTTTGAAGATTATGTTCAGATAATCACCATGTACCCCGTATTTTTGATTACTATGGTCAACTTTAATTACAAATTACTAATGTTTATTATCAGATGTAATATTATCTTTTATTGTCTAATTTACATTTCTAATTTTATTATTTATTGTGCTTTTAATTGTCACTTTTTATTGCTCTTTCTCCTATTGCGATCTTGTAAAATTTTCGACCGGAAATCAGTGGTTTCGGGTCCTTTGACCTGATTTTTTTTTTTTTTGCCACAGTTGAATAATGTTACAATTATTCGACTAAAATTAGTGGTTAACCTTCTACTTTTTCTCAGCAGTAAGTTACATACTACTTTTTCGCACTAGTGTGTGAAAGTAACATTCTTCCCACATATACCAAAATAGTAATTATTTCCACATATACCAGCAATACGTGTAAACAAGATCATAACAAATCCAAAGTATTTGAGGTTATACCAAAGAAAGCAAGTTACAAGAGAGGAGCATGAATTAAACTAGTGATTGCATCGTTCCTCAATTTTTGTTTTTTATATACACTCAGTGACGAAAAAACCGGACACCTGTAGTTATTTGTTTATCTTCTTTAATAATTAGGTACAAATGTTAACAATGATCTTTGA